>RJWJ010012671.1:0-41443 GCA_004363605.1 Indri indri
AAAAAGAAAAAGAAAATATGTATACAATGTGTGCAAGTCTTTAGAGATATAAAAATGACTAATACCTACCTTCAAATTGTCACTTGTTTGGTATATGAAAAAAAATAGGTATAGACATATATGTGTAAATATATTACAGGTAGACATTGATTAGTGCCTTAAAAGAGGATGTATCCTTCCATTTGTCTATACTAAGAACATTTGTTTTTATTTTTAATAGTGGGTTCAGGATAGATTGACAGTTTTAGTGAAAACCCCATCAAATATCCAATATCAGTACAGAGTGATACTAAGTATTTCTCTAGTAATACTGACATTAGCTTCCGTCAAATATTAGCCAGGCTAGCTTTGGTGAACACATTCTCTTTCTTATTCATCACCTTGGCAGTCATTTATCTTCAGTAACCCTGCCATTTTTATAAGAACACCATACTTTCAATCAGAAACTAAGAATTCATTAAAGTCAATGAGAAAGGATCACTGATTCAGGCCTATTTTATACCAATAATGTTATCAAATATTCTATGTAGAGTTATGAAACAAAAAATAGAGGAACTTTTCTGAAACATTGTATGCATTCAAGAAACACATAGTATAAGAACTAATATAGCTTAGCCCAACACTTCATAATTAAATAAAAGTAATAATCATACCACAGTATTCAAATTAAATGTTTGAATCAATTCATGTTTGTATATTGAGTTAATTCTTTTCTAGCTGAGGAAAAATGTTTAACTTTTAATGGTTTGTACTCAGCCCTTCCCAATGTCTAAATCATACTTGTATGATTTGGTAATTCAGGTACTGAGAGCAAAAGAATTAACATTATTTTAAGAGTTTCCATATGCAATAATTATGCCATATTTCTAAGATAAATACTATTTATTTATTTATTTTAACAGTTGAGAACTGAACTTCGGCAAACTGAAGTAATTTCTCTTAATTCATACAGCTATTAAATGTGAGAAAATTTGGCCAAAGCCAGTCGTATGACTACAGCCAAAGTCAGTGTGAGGAGGGACAGCACAAAGTCAATACTGAGAAGCTAGAATCATTGAGGGACAGTAAAGTCTAGTATAATGATTATTTTATTTAATTCAGCATTTATAAATTCATAGAACTCCTTATTTAGATGTTTTTAAACACTTGCCAAAAGACATTTTTAATCTGTTACAACAGTCATAGAAATGTGTATTAGAACTGATTAGATTAGTTCCAAACTATTATATGTATGGCTGGAATTATACAGCCACCAAACTGTTTTAGATGCTATTGACTCACATATTTATTTCTTTATATTTGTCATGCACTATGTATTCTAAAAAGCACTGTAGTAACTGATGAATCAGACAAGCATATTTACTGTGCTCATGAATATCCCAGGGGCATTAAATAAGGACTTAAATAATTTTTAGATAAAATTATGATAAAACTCTAATTTTTAAACAGCAAAAAGAAGGAAGCATGATTAATAGCTTTAGAGATAATTTTAGCAGCTTCAAAGATTCTAAAAATATAGATAAATGAATAAACATGAATTAAGTCTCATAGACTTCCCTCAAAATTGATTTTCTTGTTTCAGAACAGTGTTTTCTTTTTCATTTTCTAAGATCATAGGATTATTTTAACAATGGAGGTATTTATTTAGCAATATAACTGCACAGTTCATCAAAATTTCTCATAAATATTATATGCCCAATAAACCTTTGGTACATATAATTGAATGTGTTAAAAATTTCCAAAAAGAAGTCTTGGCTGTTGGAAGGGTTCTTTTGATCTCTTTTATTTCAGGATAAAACCAAAATAACAGAAGTTTTTTTGAAGAACCTTTGATCATTGACTTGATCTCACTTTCAGAGCCAGTGCAGCTTGGCAGTAATGAGACACAATGCCAAGCTACATGTTCCTCAGTATCAAGGATTGGGAAAGAGATTTACCAAGAACAGTCAATCACAGAATGCTCAAAGGAGAAGTATGGATTATGAGTGAACATAGAAGCCATAGGCCCAAGCCATAGCAGCAATAAAAAATAATTTCCATGTGTTGATTGGAGAGCTTAAGCAAATAAAAAGAAAGGCCAGAAATTGGATAATTTCAAAAAATGGTTGGAACTGGAGAGTAAAATAAACTTAAAAAAATTATGGGAATTACATGACTTCATGTTTTAAAATGCTTAAGGCTGTAATCGTCACATGGCAAGTACTGCTTGTTATTTAAGCCAAACAGTATTCATAATTCAGGCCATATTTAACAAAAATTTACATATGGAGCGGGGGGTCAAAATTGACCTTACAAGTGGTTTGATTCATCTCACAGGTGTAAACATGTCATTTTAAGGACATCAAGCAGGACCGAACATCAGAATCTATTTTATATTATAGCAATGTACTTCCTGTTGCTATGTTAGCACAAAGTCTCCTTCACCATAACTCCTGTTTTCAATATCACTGTTTTTAACAACTGGTTTCATCTTCAGTTTTTATAAATCATCAGATTCCTCACTGATTGTATTAAACTTCTGACAATCTACTTTATCATAATGTCTATGATTTCTGTTCTTTCCATTTGATATACCTTGTTCCTGTCAATAGCTTGCCTTGCTCTGTCTCCTGAAATTCAGTCTAATAGTTTTCTGTATCCTGATTCTTATTTTACAGTCAACATTTTGATCTCTTAGTTCTGCCTCTTCACTTTTCCCTTGACTGTTGGCTTGTATTGACTATCTAGATGTTACCTCACTTTATTTCCTTTCTTCTTGATTCATGATTTGTCTATAAATACCAACTTATTCTATGTCCAACTACATTATGTTCTTATAGTGGGTACGTAAATATAATGCATTTTTCTCATACTTCTTAGTGCTTCTTTACACATACTTTAAAATGGTTGTGAGAAATAGATGAGGCCTGATGGTGAAAAGAGGATGACTAAGAAGTAAAAAAAAAAATCAAATGAATGCAGAAAGAATAAGTAAAGAAACTTTCAAAAAGTAAGAAAAAATAAGCTATTTTATGGGTCATAATTTTTCTAAAATACCATCTTTTATGTCTTTTTCAAAATGCAACTTTCAAAGTGGAAGAAAAATAAGTAAGAGTAATAATAATTTGGTGAGATTCTTTAAAGAGCTGAAATAAGTAGAATGTAAGCAGCTGCTTACTTGAAAAAGCATACTGGAAATAAAGAGTGTTTTAACAGTGCTATTACTGTGTATATCTCTCTAGTTCTGTGCATCAAGGGAAGGTAAGTGATACTGACTTTATGTGTTGTATGTGGATCCGAATACCATGACAGCCATTCTACTGACTAAAAGAAGAGGACTGGGGTATCACTGTTATAAGTCACTAGAAAACATGAAGCTATTGCCAACTATGCTTCTTTCTCTTTCTCGCTCTCTCTCTCTCACACACACACACACACACACACACACACACACACACACTCGATAAAATGTTTTCTGTGCAGAAGCTGTCCACCTAGAAAAAGCTTTTATAGAGCCAGGTCACATCCATTAATTTTAAATAGAAAAAATAAGTATTTCACGCTTAATCCTGGACTATGCCCACACTAATTCATTACGTTATTTACAATGGAAATAATAACATTGGATTCACTTTCATAATAGTTCAAATCCATTTCATATGATAGAGATGAAATGTGTTACTTTGGGTGTGGCAGAAATTACAGACAATCTATTGAGTATGATTGGAAGAATTAAAATGGCAAGGGGCTAAAATTTTATTTCTCAAGTAACTTATTAAGCTAAACTATATATATATATATATATGCATACATACATATGTGTGTGTGTGTGTGTATATATATATACACACATACATACATATGTGTGTGTGTGTGTGTGTGTGTGTGTGTGTAGAACCAATATTTGGGGAAAATGGCAAACGACATCATTTTTGAGATTTCCTGAACATTCACATAAAATCAGACAAAGAAAATAAACAGAAAACCCAAAATTTCATGGAAACATTTAAAACAGAACTAGGTGACAATGAATTGCATAAACTCCAAAATGCAGGCAGGTGGGGAGAAGCACCCATAGCAGCAAGATATGTCCTCAGCATCTGTGCAGGAAGAACCAGAGAGAAGCAAGGCAACAAGCCAGAGAGAAGAAGAACCCTAAAATAGGCAATAGGCATTTGCTGGTTTTAAAGCATGATGCGTAGAGTTGAGACCTGCAGCTGTAACTGGGAGAGTTCCCCCCATCCCATCAGAGGGCAACCTGAAGGTTTTGGGGTGATTTTGACAGAGCTGAAGCAACATAACCTCTAAAATCACTTAAATTGAGTTGCTAAGGCTCCTTCCAGAACTGGACACAACAGCGAAGAGAAAGTTCTATGAATGGAATCAAAACTAAGCAGGATAGGGAAAACAGAGACAACGGAGGGCCATAGGGCGCCCCCAGGAAATATCAGAGAGTAAGCCACCATATTTTTTTTAACACCACATGAAAACAACAGAATAGGAAGCTCTTTAATGTTTGAAAAACTACCCTAACTATGCCTCCTTCTAAAAGTTGAGACACTTTTGCATGAAAAATGAACAACTGAAAATCATTGAGGACAAATCCTATATAGTTGCCAAAAAATAAGAGAACAACATGCAAAAGAACACTTCCAGAGAAAATGAAACCATTTCGTAAAGACATGTTCAACAATCAGATCGTAACAGTAAAGTCCTATGTTCTTGAAAATAAAGTAGCACATTGCATACATTAAAACAATCATAAAATGTGAAAGAGTAACATTAAACAGAATTTTTAAAACTCACAGATTAAATGAGAGAACCTAGACGATAAGAAATTTAAAAAAATTGTAAATGTAAACTTAGCTGGAAGAAACAGAGGAGTAAATAAATACAACAACAAAATGCCAGTGCCTTGAGAGAAATAGAAGATAGAAAAAAATGCATAAGAAAATCAAGAAAACAGAGATACATAATTTAAGATGTGTGAAAACATTAAATATATAGGAGATAATAGGAGATATTAAAGAGGAGATCCAGGCAAAGACAGGGTTAATACTAAAAAGTATAATTTAAAAAAAAAAACCTTTCCAGAAATAATAAAGATATGAAACTATAATATTGAAAAGGCACACTCTGTACCTGAAAATAAAAATTCAGAATGAACAAGATATATTCTATCAAAATCTCTGAATATTAAAAGAAAAGAAAAGAATCCTTTGTGTCTCAAAGGAAAAAGAGCAGATGACATACAAAGGAAAAGGCTTATAAACAATGGCCAAGACATAGTAATGAGCATTTGTGACTCACAGATTTGGATTCAAAATATGATTTCCCATTAATTGAAGTTGGAGTTTCTTGGAGAAATGATTTTAACATGTGCACATTAAGCCTAGAACTCTGATATACTAGATAGCAAAGAACTGGGTCCCTAGTTTTTGTTTCAGATTAGAATACTGCCTCAGAAGCAATTGGACAGTGAAATATCTTGCTACATATCTTGCTCTCTTTTAGAAGTATTTATTGTCACTTTTCTCTCACATTTCAAAAGCAACAATTATCACATTTCTAAACATTCAACCCCTAAATTGTCACATTTTAGAATATTTTCTTCACTTTTTAGTGCCTTTTTCTTCTGTGTGCATATACATTCTGAATATACATGCCATTTTGCCACATGCATATCATGCAAATATTACATTAGTCTTGTATATTCTTAAAAATAAAGATGTTTTAATGGTCATAATGAATCACATTACATGAATGTATTTTTTTAACCAGTCTCCTATGCTCTAAATGTGAATTGTTCTTTTATAAATCAGGCTTAAAAGAGTACTCTTGTCTCTTCATTGTCTACACAAGAGAGTCTACCATATATGTCAAAAGGATTATGTTATTTTCCTGTCAAACATTTGTTATATGATATAGTTATTGCTATTTGAGTTGCCTATTCCACCATTAAATGGAGCCAGTTAAAGATGAAGATAATGTTGGAGATAATATGTTTAAAATATTCTCCAAAAATGCAATGTTACCTTAAGAATCTCATTATGAAGACAAGCCATTTAAAATTGGATCCACCAACATTTCAATAAGGTTAGGGAGGGAGAGAGAAGGATGAGGATGGAGGTTGGAGGAAAAAGAGGGGGAAGGAGGAAGGGGAAAAATTTTTGAAAATAAAATGAAAAAAGAAATAGGTGAAAGGGATAAATAGGGGAAGATAGAAATACTCGGAAGCCAGAAAGTGAGCCTGAATGGAAATAGGGCCAAGATCCATGGGAAAATAATAATTTTTGACTTAGTTGTTACTTACTTCTTTTAGCCATGTGAAGCTAATCATACTTGTTACCCTTCAATAAGCAAACAGTGGACACTCGTTTCATTCCACTCACGGGAAGAGGGATTATGGTTCTATTATTTAGCAAAGACATGCAGAAAAGAAATGGTGTTCTTTCTCAAGAACTGCATTAACCAAACTGAGGGAAAGTTCTCCTAATCTTGGAAAATGTTAAGTCTCTAATCTACTAATAACTTTATTATTAATAATAGCTTAGTACAGCAATTCTCAAACATTTTGGTCTATAGGATGCCTTTAAAATGTTTAAAAACTATTGAGGACCATAAAGAGATGTGGTTCACATGGGCTATAGCTATTAATATGTATCATATTAAAATTAAAACTGAGCAATTAAGAAATATTTATAAAAATTATTATAAAGTAGCAAACTTACATGCTAGCTTGAATAAATTTTTAATATAAAATTCCCAAACAAAAAACTTTAGTAAGCAGAATAGCATTCTTCCACATACTTTCAAATCTCTGTAATGTCTGGCTTACTAGATAGTTGATTGTTCATATCTGCTCCTACATTCAGTCTGTAACAATACATTGCTTTGGTTCAGATAAAGAAAGAAAATCCAGTCTCACATGGATAATTAAAAATTTTATAATTGTAGAAATGTGATATTTTTTGATACCACAGTAAAGGTTAACAAATCATAGTTTCTTAAAGTTTAATTGCAATGTGAAATCAAAAACAATGAATGCCCTTGTTTTACTTTGTAAAATTCATTGATATGTCTTTGTGTGGATCCTTTATTTTTACATGGTTTCTATAACATCAAGCACTGACTATTTGGGACATATTGGTTCATGGAGTTATGCAGATCTTCCAAATGTTTGATATATTTTATTACATGATAACAAAAGCCATATTTTTAATATTACAATTGATCTTATCAGTAAAGTGTTTTGGTATCTGGATGCTTTCAAGCCCGCAATGACTAATGTAAGTTTTTTAGAATTTTTATTCTTACTCGAAGGCTCAAGGTTTATCATTGACAAAACTACTTTCAATTGTTTTTATTTAAATTACAGGCTCTTGGTTCATCGTTGAGAAAAATGTGTGCCAAATACGTCTGAATAACCAGATTATTAAACTTGTGGAGTTGGGGATTTGAGAGTAGAAAACAGGAAAATATAGGCATATGTATGGACTATACTACAAATTTTCAGTTGCTCATGTACGTTCCCTTCTTTTTCATGTCTTTCAGACTCCCCTCCCATCCCTTATTGAACACATGAGGTTTTACATAAGAGTTTTAATTTAGGATTTGGCACTCCTGATCCTTCCGCAATAAAGAAAGTTAAATAACACACAAAGAACATAGCAAAGCAAACTTATCACTAAGTGAACTGAAAAATAAATATTTGATCCATCTTCTATTTTTTTAAAAGCAGGAACATCTCCAAATGCATAGAACAAGATTTCCAAATGTTGAAAGGGAAATGTCAAAATATTTTAATTTGCGGGAGATCAAAAGCTGGTTTTGAGAGCTGAGGAATAGAGCTCTGCTCTGGAATCGCAGAGATAAATCAGTAATATATAATGTTCAAAGATCATGTAAAAAGACGGTGCTGACCTACAAAGAACTTCGTAGGCAAGAATTTTAAATTTCAGACAGCATATATTTTTAATTACAGCACGGCCAAATTCAAATTGAAGGACAACAAACATATCCCAAATTTTGATAAATAGGAAGTTCAAAAATAATGTTTGGAGGAGATTAATGAGTATTTATATTTTAAATTAAACTTCTGATTTTGAGATAATTATAGATTAACATGTAGTTTTAAGAAATAATACAGTGATCCCTTGCATTTTGCCTGGCTTCCCCCAATGACATAACTTGCAAAACTACAGGAAAATCTCACAATCAGGATATTGACATTGATACAATCCACTGATCTCGTTTAGCTTTCCCAGGTTTTATTTGTACTCATTTGTGTGTCTCTATGTATATTTACTTCTTGGCAATTTTATCACATATATAGATTTGTATATCTACTACTATGGTCAAGATATAGGACAGCTCCTTCACTACGAAGATCTCTTGTATCACCCTTCTACGACCACACATACCTCCTTCCTTGGCTCACACCACCACCCTGATCTTTACCTCTGTGTAAATTTTGTGTGTCGGCTTGGCTAAATCATGGTGCCCATTTGATGGTCAAGCACTATTTTGCATGTTTCTCTAAAGGTGTTTTGAATGGGATTAACACTTATATTGGTGGATTTTGAGTAAAACAAATTGACCTTCATAATATGAGTGGATTTCATCTAACTAGCTGAAGACCGAAATAAGACAACTGACCTTTGAGTAAGAAGGAATTTTGCCAGCAGATAGCCTTTGGACTTGAAGATTGAACTGTAGCCTTGGTTTGTCCCTGCTCTCCAGCCTTCCTAGCTGCATATTTTAGAATTGGTAGCTCCATAACTATGTAAGTCAATACCTTGAAATACACACACACACACACACACACACACACACCCCTATTGGTTCTTTTTGTCTGGAGAATCTTAACAATCCTGACTAATACACCTTGGCAAACATTAATCTGTTCTCCATTTCTATAATTTTGTCATTTCAAGAATGTTGTATAAATGGAATTATACAATAAGGTAAGGTTTGGGGATTGCCTTTTTTTGCTCGGCATAATTCTCTGGAGATTCATTGAAGTTGTTTCATATCATTAATTGTTTGCTTCTTTACATTGCTGAGAGGCATTTCATGCCTGGATGTACTACAGGTTTTTTTTTTTTTAACCATTCACCGTTTTAAGAAACCTGGATTTTTTTTTTTTTTCTCTTCTTGATGATTACAAATAAAGCAGCTATGAACATTTATGTGCATTTTTTTGGTAAACATAAATTTCTATTTCAATGAAATAGATGACCAAGGCTGTAATTTGTGATTTGGATGCTAATTGCATACTTAGTTTTATATTAATAAAAAACTGCAAAATTTTTTCCCTCATTGCTGTACCATTTTACATTTCCACCAGCAATGTATGAGTGCTTCAGTTTCTCTGTATCTTTGCCAACATTTGTTATCCTTTTTTATTATTATTATTATATTAGCAATTCTGATACAATGGTGGTGATATCTCATTGTGGTTTTAACTTGCATTCCATTATGGATAATAAAGTTGAACATCTTTTCATATGTTGATCTGCCATCTATATAATCCTCTTTGGTGAAGTGTCCATTCATACATTTCATGTATTTTGTGGATTTTCTAATCAGATTATTTTTACTATTAAATTCAGAGAGTTAGTGAAATATTCTAGAATCTAGTTTTTTGTTAGCTTTATGTTTGCAAATATTTTCTTCCAGTCTACAGCTTGTCATTGCATTCTCCCAATAGTGGCTTTCAATGGACAAAAGTTTTTAATTTTGGTGAGGTCAAATTTCCCAATTTTCCCTTTATCGATCATACTTTTGGTGTCAATCTAATCCTAGATCCTGAATATTTTCCCGTGATTTTCCCTAAAAGTATTATAGCTTTACATTTTACATTCAAGTCCATGATCCATTTCGTGTTAATTTTTGTGCAAGGTGTGAGATTTAGGTTGAAGTTCATGTTTTTTCTTTTTTTTTTAATCTAAGAATGTCCAATTGCTCTAGCATCACTAGTTTAAAAGTTTTTTTCTCTACTGAATTGCTTTTGCACCTTTGTCAAAAATTAATTTTATGTATTTAGAATGGTGTATATCTGGATTCTTTATTCTGTTCTACTGATCTATGTGTCTAGCATCCCACCTATAGCACACTGTCTTTATTAGTGTATCTTTGTAATAAGCATTAATATGGGGTAGAGTGATTCCTGTCAGTTAATTATTTTTCAATATTACTTTAGATATTCTGGAACTTGGGTCTTTCCATAAAAAATTTAGAATTACGTTTTCTATGTCTACAAAAAACTTTGCTGACATTTGGATAGTAATTGATGTTAAGTCTTCCAATCCATGAACACCATGTATTCTTGTATTCATTTGTCTTTTGATTTCTTTCATCATCATTTTGTGATACTCAATATATAAACCTTATATATATCTTATTAAGATTATAACTAATTATCTCATTTTCTTTCAAACAATTTGTAAATAATATAATTTTTAATTTAATTTTATAACATATAGAAGTATGATGGTTATTTTTGTGTTGATCTTTTATCCTGATACGCTGACCTCACTTACTAGTTATGGCTTTTTTTTTAACAGATTCCTTAGAATTTTTTATGTTTATCAGTGAAGACGAGGACAATTTTCTTTGGTATGACTTTTGTCCTTTCTTTCTATTTTTCTGTCCTTTTTTAAAAAATTTTTACAGTATCTAGAACTTCACACAAGAGTGATAAGAGCATACATTCTTGCCTCGCAATGGACCTTAGGGAAAATGATTCCATTTTTCAGTATTAATTATGATGTTAGCTGCACTTTTTTTTTGGACGACCTCTACCAAATTGAGGTAGACTCCCTTTATTGCTAATTTGCTGGGAGTTTTTACATAATTTAGTATTAGATTTTGTTGAATACTATTTCTGTCAATTGATATGATTATATCATTTTTCTTTAGCTTGTTGATGTGGTGGATTACATTAAGTGATTTTGAAATGCTGAACCAACCTTGCATACTTGGAATAAATCACCCTTGGTCATGGGCATAATTATTTTTATTTATACATTGTTGGCTTGATTTGTTAATATTGCATTGAGAATTTTTATTTAAATTCACAAGAGATATTGACCTATAATTTTACTAATTTCTTAGGGCTGCTGTAACAAATTACCACAAACAGAAATTTATTCTCCTACAGTTCTGGAAACAAGAAGTTCAAAATTAAGTGGACAGAGCCATGCTTCTAAAGGCTATGTGGGAATGCTATGAACTAAATTGTGTCCTTTGAAAATTCCTATGTCGAAGTCCTAAGCGCAGTTTGGTGGTGTTTGAGATGGGACCTTTGGATGATAATTAAGTTTAGATGAGATTCGGAGGGTGGGGCCCTTACGATGGGATTCGTGTCCTTATTCAAAGTTACACCAGAGAGTGTATTCTCTCTCTCGCCCCTCTCTTTCTCTCTGTCTGCCATATAAGGACACAGTGAGAAGCAGGCATCTGCAAGCAAAGAAAAAAATCCCCCTAAGAACCTGACCGTTCTGGTACGCTGGTCTAGAACTTCTAGGCTCCAGAGCTCTGAGAAAATAAATTTATGTTATATAAGCTACGTAGTCTGTGGAACTTTGTTAAGGCAGCCTGAGCTGACTCAGAGAGATTCCTTCCTTGTCGATTCCAGCTTCTCTAGGAGCTCTTGACATTCCTTGCCTTGCAGCAGCGTAACTCCCATCTCTTCCTCCCTCCTCACAGGCCTTCTTTGTTTGTTTAAATCTCCTTCTTTTTCTTGTAGACACCAACGATTGGACATAGGATCCACCCTAAATCCAGGATGATTTCATCTGAAGATTCTTAAGTAATTATATCAACGAAGATCCTGTTACAAATGAAGTCATGTTTTAAGATTCCAGGCAAACATGAATTTTGAGGGGAGACTATACAATCCACTACAGCCATTTTTTATTTTTTTGTTAGTTTGTTTTGTACAGTCTTTGTTTGGTTTTTGTATCAAGTTAATATTGGCCTCATAAAATGAATTGGGAAATATTTCTTTCTCTTTTATTTTCTGAAAAAGCTTATTCAAAATTAGTGTCAATTGTTTTATAACTATTGAGTATATTCTTCTTCAGTGAAGGCCTCCAGGACCAAGGATTTGGGGGGGAAATTTTAATTATGAGTTCATTTTTTAATGGTTATGGGAATTTTCAGGTTATCTATTTCATCTTGTATAGAATTGGGTAGTATGTGGCTTTTAATGGAATTGATTCATTTCTTCTAAGTTGTTGAATTTATGAGAGTAGAGTTGCTCATAGTTTCCTCATAGTCTTTTCAATGTCTCCAGGATTTGCAGTGATATCCTTGTTTCATGTCTGATCTTGTTGATGTATGCCTTCTCTATTTTTGTCTCCATCATTCTTGCTAGGGATTTACCCATTTTATTCATTTAGAAAAAAAACAGATTTTAGTTTTATGGATTGTTTTTCTGTTTTTTATTTCATTAAGCCTTGTTCTGATCTTATTGTCTCCTTTTTTCTGCTTACATTGAGTTTATTGTGCTTTCATTTTGCTTTAATTCCTTGAGGCAGGAACTTAGTTTATTGTTTAATTTTTATCTTTTTAAATGTAAGCATTTTGGTGCTATAAAATCCCATCTACCCACTGCTTTAGCTGCATTCCACATATTTTTACATATTATATTTGCATTTAAGTTCCATTCAATTAATTTTTAAACTTACTTTGAAACTTCCTCTTTGACATATAAATTACTCAGAAATATGTGGGTTTTTTTTAAATGTCCATATGTTTGTAAATTTCCTGCTGTTTTTCTGTTATTGATTTCTTGTTTGAGTCCATTATGGTCATCGAATGTACTCTGTATGATTTTAATTTATAAAATTTGTTAAGGTTTGTTTTATGACCCAGGATATTGTCCATCTGGTGAATGTTTCACGGATGCTTAAAAACAATATGTTTTTTTGCTCTTGTTTCATGAAGTGTTCTTGTTCTATATTTTAAAAGTAGATTAGCTTGTTTAATGATGCTTTTCAGTTTTTATCTTGTTAATTTTCTGTCTAGTAGTGTGTATCAGTGAGACACAGAACCAATAGAAGATGTGTGTGTGTGTGTGTGTGTGTGTGTGTAGAGTGTGTGTGTTTATATATAATATATATAGTGTGGGTGTATATATAGAGATAGAGAGAGAATATACAGAGATATACAAAGGAGAGAGAAGAGAGAGATTGATTTGTTAAAAGTAATTTGTTCACATCATCATGGAGAAAGGCAAGTCCCAAGATGTGCAGGGTGAGGAAGCAAGCTGGAGACAAAAGAGAGATGAGGTTTAGTTTCAGTAGAGTTCAAGGGCTTGAGAACCAAGACAACTGACAGTGTATTAATAGTTCCCATGTGAAGGCCAACGAATGTGGGAAACTATTAGAAGTTGGAAGAGGCAAGGAAACAATGCTCCCCTTCAGCCTCCAGAAGGAGTGCAATCCTATCATCTCCTAGATTTTATTCCAGAAGGATCCATTTCAGACTCTGACCTCCAGAACTGTAAAATAATAAATTTATGTTGTGTCACCATATTTCTGGCAATTTGTTACAGCAGCAAATTAGTACAAATTCATACAGTTATTTAAGAATCTCATAAAGAGGAGGATAGCCTATTATGTTTGCTTCTATTTTACCCATTCCACTGTTCATCTTTTCTTCCCAAAGTTCCAAACCTTCTTTTGTTAACATTTCCTTTCTGTTTGGAGAGTGCCCTACAGACATTCTTTAAGAATATATCTACTGGTGACAAATCCTTGGTTTTCCTTCATATGAAAATGTCTTTATTGCTCCTTTATGTCTAAAGCTCAGTTTAACAATATTTAATATTGTCAATTTACAGTTCTATTATTGTAGCATTTGAAAAACGTTTTGCCTTTTTTTTGGATGCTGTATTTTCAAATAAAAATTATGCTGTCATTCAAATGGGTGTTCACTTATATTTCTCTCTGGCTGTTTTTAAAATTGGTTCTTAGTTGTCAGAAATTTTATTATGATCTGTCTCAGCATGATTGTTTGTGGTTATTCCATTCAGTGTTCACTCACCTTCTGGAATCTTTAGGTTTATGTCTTTCGCCAAATTTGTGAAATTTTTAGTCATTATTTTTGAAATACTTTTTCAACCCATATTCTTTCTATACTTTCTCCTCTCTGAGATTTCATGATATGAATTTTAGATATTTTTTATTTCCTATAAATCCCTAAGACACTGTTCCTTTTTTTTTTTTTTAGTTTATTTTATCTATTGTTCAGATGAAGTGCTTTATTAATGTATTATCAGGTTCACTGGTTTTCTTTTCTGTCATCGTCACCATATTATTGAGCCCAAGCAGTGAGTTATTTAATTGTGGTTATTGGATTTTTTCAGTTCTATAATTTTCATTCACTTTTTATTTTTCTTTTTATTTCAAAGTATTATGGGAGTACAGTTGTTTCGGTTACATGGATCATTTTCGTAATGCTTGAGTCGGGGTGAAAAGTCTGCCTGTCACACAGATAGTGTTCACTGAATCCCTGAGGTAGGTTTTCAACTGCCCACTGTTCCCCACTTCCTCTGGCTGCTTTACTTTGAGATTTACTTCCCTCTATGCAATGTATTCTTAGCAGTTAGTTTCAATTTAAAAGTGAGTATATGTGGTGTTTGTTTTCCCATTCTTTGAATGCTTAACTTAGGATGATAATCTCTACTTCCACCCAAATTGTTACAAAACGCATTAAGTCATCCTTCTTCATGGCTGAGTAGTATTCCATGGTATATATCTACTACATTTTTGTTAATATACTCATGAATTGATGGGCATTTCAGTTGATTCCACGTCTTTGCAATTGTGAATTGTGCTGCAATAAACATTTGATTGCTGATGTCTTTTTGATAAAATGACTTCTTTTCCTTTGGGTAAATAACCAGTAGTGGGATTGCTGGATCAAATGGTAGGCCTACTTTTAGTTCTTTGAGGAATCTCCACACTGTTTTCCATAGAGATTTTACCAATTTGCAGTCCCACCAACAGTGTATAAGCATTCCTTTCTCTCTGCATCCACGCCGGCATCTATTGTTTTTGGACTTTATAATAAAAGCCATTGTAGGGTAAGATGATATCTCATTGTAGTCTTAATTTGCATTTCCCTGATGATTAGTGACACTGAGCATTTTTTCATATGTTTATTGGCCATTTGTCAATCTTCTTTTGAGAAGCTTCTGTTGATGTCTTTTGTCCACTTTTTCATGGGGTGGTTTGAGTTTTGCTTGCCGATTTACTTGAGTTATTTGTAGATTCTGGTTATTAGTCCTTTATCAGAAATATAGCATGTGAATATTTTCTCCCATTCTGTAGGCTATCCATTTCGTCTATTTTGAAAAAAATATACGTATAGCACCAGAAGTAAAAGAGGACTGATCTGAATTTTTCAGGATGTAAATATTGGTCAAATTGATAGAATTTTTGTCAAATCTAATTATAATGTCCATTATTTGTTCCAAGGATAGGAATTTAAAAAATTAAGAACTTATTCAAAAATTTAAGGAAGTGTGCTTAATTCAACAGAAAGAAACTTTAGAAACGTCAGGATCTTTTAAAATGTTTGAAATACTAAGAAATAATTATAATTACTTGTAAAAGCCTATAGACTTCGGAGTAACATTTATACGTTGAAGGAGAAATAGATACTTCATCTTCTGGGAAAGTTGCTAACAGAGTCAATTATTTAATTCTGTTCTAAACACATCTTAGAAATATTAGCTTCAGTGTCTTAAATCTGAGCCTATAATGAGGCCAGGTAACTACACCAATTCTTGTGAAGTCCTTATGTAGTTAATTTTCTCTAACTGCACATCTTTGGCACTGATTTGTATGATCACTCCTTAGAAGTTGACCTAATGTGGACAGACATGATAATTCATCTCAGTAGGACATTAAACAATCAGTGACAGAGGACATTAAAATTAGAGTCGAATGGAATATTTGCTGGTTTAGATATAATTGTCTAATGAATGAGGGATAAACTAGAACAATTAGCCTCTAATTTTCTAAATTGAGAGTAAGAAAAGAGAGCACATAGAATCCTTTCACAACCTTCTTTCCAACAGACCCCACTTGCTAAAACCATATGAAAGCCAACTAAATCCAACCTAACCCAAATAAGTAACACCAACAAGCACATAACAATCACGAGATGTCAATAATATTGCTTAAAATGTCCTTAGTGATTCTGCATAGAGTATCACAAATACCTCACAAATCTCAATCTGTCAGTGTTCCCCCACATTTTTAAAGCATCAGACATCCTGTTGGGTACAGAATATAGATTTTCTAGGGGCATGTCAACAGTTAAAGCAGCAGAAAAACATTTTTTAACAACTGACTTCACTTATCCAACAGAAGAACCTAAAAAAGGTCTCTGGCACCTGAAATCATTTAATGTTTTTATGGCAGTGATAAAAATCACTTTAAGTGTTGCTGCAGCAACAGCTTTGAAAGCAATAGAGTTCCGATGTGGAGAAGATCCATCAAAAATAAATCAAACCTTGTTTCACTGGTGCCAAAGGAAGTGTGTGTAATGGAAAGTTATTAAGACCAAAGCCATATGCGGGCTTTGGCCCCAGCACAGGGCCCTCCTGCCTGAGTATTCCCCAATCAATCACTGCCCCTCTCATTGCTTCTTCCTGATATTGTCAGGAGACTCATAGGCTGTAGATTACAGAAGGTAAGTGCTCCAAGGCTCTGGGAGCCTTTCCAGTGTACAATTTTGCCACCATGTTACACACACAAACACACACACACACACAGAAAGAGAGAAAGAGAGAGACAGAAAGGGGAGGGGAAGTTACTGAAAATAGTTTAGAAGAATTTATAAGCCAGTAATGTTTATCTAACATCTACTAATTTCTGGACTCTTCATGTAAGCAATTTTATTTAATATTCACAAAATTCTGGGTATGAACCTGCAGAAATGTTTTCTCAATCTCATTTTGCGAACCAAATACCGAGGCTCATAGAAGCTGTGTTTTATAAAATTTACAAAACTAACAAATAATAAAACTAGTTTAATATACAGAATCTTCAATTTCATCTTCTGTATTACTTCCATTCAACTTTCCTACCTCTAAGGCAATATTTTAAAAACTTCTGTATGTGTGTATTCTAAAAACAGAAATAATTTCTGTATGAAAGTAATTTTCTTTTCTGAAAAGTGAATGTTGACATTCATTTTTTAAAGTACAATATTATTTTAAAATGTGCAAACATAAAACTGAAACTAAGCACACTCTGTCATCAGTTTTAAAGACGATAAAAAACAAAGTTAACAAGAATATCTGCAAAGAAAAATACAAAATTAAAATGGAGCTCAAGTTAACATGACCGAGTTGTTACTTAGTTTTAATAATCGTTGCTCACAATGTGAATATGCAGCTGATTGCTAATTGCACAGATTCACTTGGGTTCTACATGCCTAAATCCATGTTTGTGCAATTCCTCAATTTTCCACCTTTCTTCTCTCCTTGAAACACACAAAACCAGTATTTCTACGTTATGCCGTGCTGTGCCACCAACTGGCCTTTAGTTACTGTTTGTGCAGCTGCCTCTTTTCCTTTCATGTTAGCCACTGATAGCAGAAGTAGTTCTACTTGGTTCCAATATGATATTAATACAGATAATTGTGTAATATTTATTTACAGCATAGTCATCCAGATGATACCAAATTCATTCATATATTTTTTGTAATTATAACTAAAATGAAAACACAATAGCGGAAAACAAATATTGAGGGTTCTCAGACTCCAGAAAATAAATTGAGGGACAACATATGTTCACAGACTCCAGTTTGAGAAGATACTGCTATGAAAGAATGAGAAATTTAACGCCAGTGATAATTTTTTGATAACTGATTCTTACCACTTCTATATAAATCATTACTTTATCTTGAAATTGAATTGGAACTATTAATATAAGTAATTTATCTAACGATCTAGGTTTATGATTGTGAACATCATGCGCAGATGCCCCATTATGCAACACTAGGGTTACTCATCACCTACCCTCAATGTAGCTTCCTACCGTCAGCTTCCATCAGTCCTACAATTTTGAGTGTCTTTTAGGCAATGATTGTCAATGCTGGCTTCATGTTCAAATAAACTAAAGAGCATGAAAAAATAACCATACTCAGGCTCCGTCTTCAGAGAGATTCTGATTTAATCAGGTACAAGTGGGACCTGAGTATAACTTTCTTTTAAAGAGTTCCTAAAAATTCAAATGTACAGCCAGAATTAAGAGTAACTGTTCTAGTTAATAAAAAAAAAAACCTGTTTTAAAAATAAAATTTATCAGATAACTTTGAATTTCTGTCCGTTCTCATGTTATTTACTTTCTGATTTCTGCATACCCATTCTTAGGGGCTAACTCACATATCCTGAGATGTCCAGGTCAAATATGAGTCCCCTGGGACACCTTCCTAGAACAATGCAGGCTATGTTGATTATTCTCCTTATTTTTCTCACAGCACTTAAAACTAACCAAATAATAAAGCACACATTACAGTATCCCAATCCCTTGTGTACATTTTTCTAATCCAGTAAGCCTGTCACTATAAACCTGTGTCCTATAAGGCCCATAATTCCAGCAGCATGTATTAGACACGTGCCAGGAATTTTTTTGAATAAATGAAGAAAGTAAGAGGAAATGAAAGATGTAATGAATCAATCAATCTTAAAAATGTTACATTCATTTAATCTAGTGTTGTGCTCAGGTTCCACCTGGTGTGCAGGGTTATTTGCAGCTGCACTCAATAGGCAGTAGCCTCCTTTTATCATTGCCTCTATGTACCCTTATTGTCAGTTATCTCTTCTCATTAAGGCAGCTTTACACAGGCTCTACTTACATTCTTTATTTTTTTAATATGCCATATAAGAGAATGAAATTTGTTAAACTAGCAAATAATTCTTTTTATTGGCTTGAATTTCTTTTGATATAAAAGTATTTGTCTCTGTTGGTAACTATTTTTACATATTATATATGTTATAAATCCTTTACATTTTCTTTTGCATTCTATATAATTGAGAGGACTGAAAGCCCAGACAGTAGATAAGAGGTCTGCCTGTGCTATTGTCTTCTCAAATTACCCATGCCACTAACAGAAGAAAAGGGCCTTCTGACAGATCTGAAGTTCTAATGTTCAGCCTTATGAAGAAGACAAAGTAATAAATTCACTCAATGTTACCTCATCACGGAGGCCTTTATACCACCCTAGTTAAAGTAGCATCACTCCCCCACTCTGGTACTCCCTTAACACATTTTCTATTTTATTTTTCTGTATCATTCTAATCATCACCTATATGAGTTTCCTAGGTTTACGTTAACAAAGTTCTACAACTGGGTGGCTTATGGCAAAGGAAATTTATGCTCTCACAGTTCTGGTGGCTAGAATTATAAAATCAAGGTGACTGCAGGGACATGCTCCCGCTGAAGGCTCTTGGGAAGAATGCTTCCTTGCTTGCTCCAGCTTCTGAGGGCTCTTGGCAGTCCTTGGTGTCCCTTGACTTGCAGACCCATCGCTCCAGCATCTCCCTCCATCCCCACATCATCATCCTCTTCTCTGTGTCTCTGTGTCCCTTCCTTGCTTATAAGGACATGCCTTACTGGCTTTTCATACCCAAATCCAGCATGACCTCATCTTTGCTTAGTTATGTCTGCCAAGTCCCTATGTCCAAATAGGGTCACATCCTGATGTTTTAGATGACAAGAATTTTGGGGAGACACTATTCAAACCACCACACCACCTGATATAGAAAGGATGTTATATATTTATTTATTTATTATCTTACCACATCAGAATCCATTAATGAGGACAGAGACTGTTTTTTTTATTCTTTTTTGTTCATTGTCATGTTCTTAGTGCTTACAATAGTATTCAGTAAATAATTAGTGTTTTAAAATACATTTTAATACTATAGCCCTAAATACATTACTTAGGAATTGCATTTCTTTTGTGAATTAGTATCATAAATTATCAATTAGAATTGGTATCCATAGGACCAACTATGTCAAGACAAGACTTTAAATTATTAGCCATTTCCTGATTACATTGTATTGGTCAATATTCATGGATGGTTGTTTTGGTTTTTAATTATACTTATTTACAGACTCTTGATTGTAACTCTCATTATGCCAATTCTTTCTTCCCTTATTTGTGACACTTTTTTTCTTTTTCTTTTTTCTTTTTCTTTTTTTTTTTCTTTGTTGAGACAGGATCTCGCTCTGTTGTCCCAGTTAAATAAAATGCAGTGGTGCGATCATAGTTCACTGCAGCCTCGAAATCCTGGGCTCAAGTAAGCCTCCTGCCTCAAACTCCCCAGTAGCTGGGTCTACAGGGTCACGCCAGTCACACTCAGATATTTTTTCTATTTTTTAATGGAAACAGGGTCTTGCTATGTTGCTCAGCTTGGTCTTGAACTCTGGGCCACAAGCAATCCTCCTACTCCGGTCTCCTAAAGTGCTGGGATTACAGGTGTGAGCCATCATGCTCAGACTCTTTTCCTCTTCTTTGAATTTCTAAAATCTCTTATCTCCTGTCATTTCCTAGGACCAGCAAGGGGCAAGACACTGATCTAAATAAAGAAAGCAAAGTTGAACTTCATCCACAAAATAGACCATGTAAATTTCTACATTTCCAAGTTACAGAGGACAATGTTGAGACAGATTATTGTGTCTTCCTCCATAATACAGATCTAAAAAGACAGTTCTAAATATAGGAACATTCTCCACTGTCATCTCCATGTCTCTGATTTTAATCAATGTGATTATCAATATCAGTGTAGGATGTGAAGTGACACATGAACATTTCAATATAATAAGTGAGTAAAAGAGATTTTTAAAACACAGGTGATATTTTAAACCATTTATTTAATAATAAATAGATGATTTTAAGGTCTATATGAAACGGTTTCATACTCTTAACTTTTCCTTGTGCCATCACCAATTCGATTAGTTTTGAACATTCAGTCCATAGCAATTTATACCATCAATGAGAAAAGTTTTAAACTGGATATTTGAGGAGATTAGTAATTAACATATTAAAATATTCAATACTTCCTTCAAATAACCAATGGAAAAATTAATATTTTAAAAGTATGTAACATATAATTTTTTTCCAAATATCACAGTCTTGTTAAGAAAAGTAGATTATAAAAATATTTCATATGATATAATTTCTGAACTATGCTAAAGACTATATGGTGATAGGTACATTCAAAGCCCTGACGTCAGCATTATACAATTTATCCATGTAACAAAAAACACTTGTACCGTCTAAGTTTATTGAGTTTTTTTTTTAAAGTATCAGTATTTTACTTCTAGGTCTTGTAAAGAATACAAATAGACAACTTATTCATATGTGTAGGACTTCTCAGGTAAATCAATAAAATATTTGCCACCAGACTCTGTCAACAGGGACACTGTATTGGTTATCTACTGTTGTGTAACAAATTACCCCCAAATTTATCAGCTTATAAAAAACAAACTTTGTCATCTCACGTAGTTTCTAAGGATATGAGGATCTGGAATCTGGGAACAGCTTAGCTGGGTGGTTCAGGCTCAAGATTTCTCATGAGACTGGAGTAAAACTCTTAGCCAGGACTTCAATCATACAAATGCTCAGCTAGGGCTACAAGCTCAGCTTCCCTGCTCACTCACATTGCTGTTCCTCTTTGGCTATTGACTAGAGACATTAGTTCCTTGACTTGTGGACATTACCTAAGACAGCCTGAATACCTTTATGAGAGGGCAGCTGGCTTCCTCCAGAGCAAGTCATGAAAGAGAGAGAGAGGGAGAGTGAGAGTGAGAGAGAGCACACAACTAAGTGTCCTCTAGGACCTAACCTCAGAAATGACATACCATCGCTTCTGCCGCATTCTCTTGATCATACAGACCAACACTGGTACGACGTGTGTGTTGGAAATATATAAGTGTGTGAATATCATGAGGTCAGAATCTTTGAGGGCCATCTTGGAGGCTGGCCACCACAGACATTTTATCTACATTTTGGGCAGAACAATTATTTATTGAGCAGGACTATCCTGTATATTCAAGAATGTTGAATTCTTGAATTCACATTCTTACCAACTGTGTCTCTCTGTCTTACTCCAGGAAGCTAAATAACAGTTATCATGAAAATATGAAATTCCTTCCAACATTTCAAAAATTTTTCCATTGAGAAACAATACCTGAAATAGGGGCGTGTCTTATATTCAGGAGCTGCTTTTTAAAAGGAGTCTCTCTGAGCCCATTAGAAATGCAAGAGAGGTTTATGTGAATTAGTCAGCAGATCCTTATTTAGAGGAAAGTCAGCCAGCTTGAGCTCCTCAAGTCAAGGTGCATCAGAGTGCTCAAAGGTGATTCGTTGTGACAGCAGGAATGTTTAAGGATGTGCACAGCTCTCTCAATTTTTAATAGAATATTCTATACATGAAAAGTTGTAAGATATACTCCTGTAGAGCAATGTTTGTGTCTACTTTCCTATTGTTCTTCATCAAACAACGTTAATATGGAGACCTTCAATTCCACCTACTGTAACAAAACTGTGATTATTAAATCAATAAGTTCTTAGCCTGTTCAAATTCTATTTACAAATGTCTTTACCACCGCAGTGTCTACAGACTTCAAATTATTCTTCATTTTTAAAACAAATAAAAGATCAGAGATTAAATTTTTCCTCTGTCAGAATGATGAAATAAAAAATCAGTTATTTCAGATTTATTGTACAAGTAACATACTTGTATTCATGTTTATTTCTTAGATGCCAAAGAGCACAATTTTTCATTCATTCATTCTATTATTTATTCATGATTGAATACATTTATTGTGTATGCTAACTACTTAAGAACTCTTTGTTAGATGCCAACTAGGTTACAGAGAAGAACTTCACATGGATCCTGCCCCCAAGAGGTCTGTGCTCTCATAAAGAATATTCATGGTGCGTGGTGATTATAAGGCAATTCATTATTTTTTTTTATCAAAAGGCTAGCTCAAGTGAGTGTACATAAAAATTATCCCTAAATACTACACAGGAATGATATGAAAGTCTGCATAGACACACAACACAAATTTTCTTATAGCTTTTAATATTCAGATATTGCAAATGAAGAAATAAATGACTCATTAATATTGAATGCATAAGACCAACTAGGCCAAATTAAATATTGCTGTGTTCTCAGCAGTGCTGTTTATGGCACCTGGTTGACTTAAAATGATGTTGTGCAAAATGTACCATTTTATATGGTCTTGAGGGATGCCAACGCAGTGGAGTGCTAGAACCAGCATATAATGGCTCACAGAGCTAGTTGCTAAATGCTTAGGAATTTTAGAAGTTGGTTGACATTGCATTCGCAGCTTGAAATCCACTGTGGTGGAAATATTTATACCATGGAAATTGTCAAATACTATAAACCAGGATTTGAAAAACTTTTCCTCAGAGAGCTGGTTGTTGAACATTTACCAGCACACTACCGTTCCAATGCTGAAGTCTTGAATTTGTGATCAAATAAGATAGTGCTATTCTAGTATCACACTCAGTATCATGTCACTTTCTTGAGTTTCATGGTTAGGCTAGAACCCTGGCCAACCAAAATGATGATAATTTTCAGTCAAGGAAAACAAAGAATTCCAACACTATCCAGTTGTTATATATTTGGGATATATATCACCCTAGAAAATCAATCTGAGTTTTCAGGAAAGAAAATTCCCAATAAAGTGTGACTTTCATCCTTCTGGAGTTTGATCAATTATTTATTTCCTATCTATGAAGATAAAAAATTTTAAAAAGTGGAATAATTTCATGGATGAATATTTGTGTAGATCACTTCTCTATTAGCTAGAGAACAAGGGTTATTATTACTGCTAACAATTTTGTCGCAAAAAATTAGAGAACAAGGATCTACAGTCATAAAGCATATAGCTTTACTATTCTTTTATTACAATAACAAATTACTGGGCCCTCAGCAGAACCTGTATGTCTTATGTCAAGCAGTTATAAAATACAAGTTTATGAATGTACATTTATTCAAAACTACCTTTATTTCTCTGAGAAATCAATGCCACTATTTTCTCCATATATTTTGAAAATAAAGCAAAAAAAGGAAGTGTGTGCCAAAAACTATATTACTATGATTTTAAGACTTTGATTATTAATACACATGGGTCAGAAAATTTCAGTTTATGGTTCCCACAGTGAAAATAGCTCTGGCAGGCTACATATAGTATATATAAAAAGACATACATATTATAGTATATATGCAGTGCCAAAATCTTCCATCCGTGCACAAGGGCAGAGTTACTGTTGCTGGGGGAGATATAACTTTCTAATGTACTTACTTTCATGTCTTTCAAAATTTTACTATGCTGAAGACTTTTTTCTTATAGTTATTATTTTTAATATTGGAAATTTAAAATGTGGCATAGGAATCTTCAATCCATGAGCTTTTTAATAAAATTATTAACCTGAGAAATCAAAAATGGCTGACCACAGAGAGGACAGATAACTAGGAAACCAAGACACTGAACATCTACACCACTTACCACCCCTAAAGCATTCAGAACATTATTCCACATGAAGTAGAGTACATAGAAAATGCTGATTTATATTCAGAATCTAATTAACAATCTTAAAAGTTTTCATTGTAAGCAATGATAGAGTCCTTCGATGTATAATTATCATTTTAAATGTACTATATTTTAAAAAGAGTGATGTAAATAATATAGAGAAACAACTGCTACCAATTATTGTGCTTGCATTTACATGCAATATTGTTTTCTTACAAATATTGTTAGACCCCATCAGAAATATCACATCATCAGATTTCAGTAGAATATTTTTTCATGTGGTTGTCATACCCCGATAGGTTTTAGGTTCCTTCTCAAAAAAATATGTTTTATAGTTCATGTTTGTATATTCAGCCTATCCCCTGATACATCATATTATAAATATGTAAATGAAACATAGAAAATGAATGATGTAATTCAAGGTTTATATTTTTTAAATTTTGAATTCTATATTTATAATCAGTAATTGTTCATCTTCCCCAATAGCAGTCTTTAAGATAAGTCAGCATCTTTTTCTGCACAAGAAAATGATGTCTCAAGGATTTCTATTAGGCAGCATGAGGAGGATACTCTCATAGCTGCCTACAAACCTTATTACCTCAGAGTTTTGTCAGGCTCTTCATACATATATACACACCCACATATATGTACATATATATGTGTGTGTATGTATAAATGTGTATATATGTATGTATATGCATGTGTGTTTTATATGTATATAACAATGATAAGAGAAAGAAGCAAGAAGGGAAGGAGAGAAAAAAAAGAATCAGGATGCTAAAGCTCTGTAAACGTACTGGCCTTAGTGCCTACTTTTAAATTATTATTACTTATTCCAGAGAAATGTCCCATTTCTTTCCATCTGGAAATACATAATGAGTTTGTATGGAAAAAAGATAACTGCAGACAGTCCATATATATTTCTTAAATCCAATAGGGAGCATGTATTCTACATTTCCATTCAATAAAACATGCCATTAATTGGATGAGTGTCAATGCTACCTGTAGGTTTGGAAGTCAGAGAAATAAAGCAACTAAGGTATTTTATTGAATATTATCAGGTAGTAAAAAAGAAAATGAGTTTCAAAAATAATTAGTGATTTCTTGTCTTATTAGCTTCCATTGTGAGGTAATAACTACACTCACAAGAAAGCAATTCCAGTAAATAAATTTTACTGAAAAATGAGCAGAACTACAGGAGCTATAAGAGTTAACATAATGCTCCTAGTTTGTAATCTATGTCATTATATTTCAACATAATCTTACTACTATTTACTTTCTACAAATCTCTGGGTGGTCTCTGTGCCCTTGCTTTTCAATATGTTAATCAGTACAAGTCTCATCATTTTTTTTTTATTGGGTCTTCAGATAACATAATGTTTTCTTTTTAGTTTGTACTATGACCTTAGATCTAGGTTCTTGCAGATTTAGTGGTGAATTTATAAAGACTACATGTTGAGGTTGATAATCACTTTCACCTCCTCTAGGGCATTGGTGAAGTGCATATATCCTGAAATCAAACAGCATAGGATTCCCAGTTTTGTCACCTGGGTAACTGTAGACAAATTACTTAAACTGTCTGCCTTCAGTTTCCTTTCTGTAAGTTGGGAATTATAATATTACTTACTGTTATTGTTGTAAAGGCAAAGTATCCAGACTATTGCCTTGCATATAAAAATAACTCAAAAATATTGTTTTCTCTTTATTAGTGTTATCTATAATAGTACAGAAGCATCAGATATTGTTAAGAAGATTAAAGCCAAGCAAAAATGGGTAATTTCTGCAAGGCCATAGAGTTTATTAGTGGTACAACTAGGATCAGAAACTAAACCACTTATTATTATGCAGAATTTGGAAAAATAGAGAAAAGGAAGGAGAAAAATGGGAAAGATATGCAAACTTTTTGTTGTTGGTGGTGGTGGTTTCTTATAAACATGATTTAATATCATAATTTGAAAATGCTTTGTATATACAGATAGTATTCTTGACCTGGATGCATGAAGTAATATTAATATTTCAATAAGTAAATGAATAATTCTTTCATTTAAACATGGGACTTGAACACTGCAGAGATTGTGGTGAAGAGGATTGGAAATAGAAAAATAGAAACTTTCAGGGGTATTTATTATTTATATGTGTGTGTGTGTGTGTGTGTGTGTGTATGTAACAGTAAAATTAGACAACATGATCTCTTTTTTTGTGTGTTGGTCAAAATCATTTAAAAATGTTTCTCAAAATCTTTAGGTAAATTGTGAATTTAGAAAATCGATTTTCAAAAATTAAGATATATTTCATAATGCACTGTTTAAATCCATATCATTGATGTTTATTTTGAATAAAAATGTTAAGATAACTGACTGAAAGGACTCGAAGATAGACAATACCAAGTAAATAAAATCATTACTAGAAAGACACCCAGGACCTTATTCCATTATATTTTAGTCACATGCATGTTGAGTGCGCAATAATTAAAACACTTAATAGTTCCAAATGTAGCAAACATTACAAGGTCACTTCCCAGTGAAGGGAAACATACCCTTAGGTCCTGCTTCAAAGCAACTACACAATTATGCTTTATGTAATGTAAAAATCCCAGAGCATTTGATAGGAATTTTCACAGAGAATACACATGAACACATGCACATATGCATATGTGTATATATAGATCTGTATATATGTATATATGTACATATACACATACACACGTAGTAGGACAGAGTCCTAGATGGCCTTGGCTGAGCCAACTCTTCCCCCTCATCCTTGCAGTTCTTGGAATAGATCAAGAAAGTAACATTCTGTGACAGGGAAAAAGGGTCTGGAACAACCTGGACAGCATCTTCATTTCTCCTAGAACAGATGTTCTGCAACAGCCCAGCTCAATGATCCCCAAATAGCCCAATTTATATAAACTCAGGGTGGAGTACTTTCAGAGTTTCTCAGCTGCAGTGTGCCATAGAGTATGCACAGACAAAACTTCATCAGCCCTGGGCAGCCTAGGGGACTGACTGGCTCATCATGGATCCCAGGGTCCACAGTCTGAACATTTGTGTCCCCCCGAAATTCGTATGTTGACACCTAATTCCCAATGCAATAGTATTAAGAGGTGGGACCATTGGAAGGTGATTTTATAGGAATTTTCTAAAACAGAAATATGCATGAAAACATGTGGAAGGGATTAGTGTCCTTGTAAAAGAGAACAGAAGGAACATGTCCACACCTTACTCCATATGAGGATACATCTAGAAGGCACCATCTTTGAAGAAGAGTAAACCCTCACCAGACACTAAGTCTTCTGCTGTCTTGTTCTTGGACTTCCTAGCATCCAGAACTAGGAACCATAAATATCCATTGCGTTTAAGTTACTCAGGCTAAGATATTTTGTAATAGCAGCCAGAATGGACTAAGACACTAAGCTCTATTTATTGATGTCTATCTGTGAGTAATAAATATGTTTTGCCTGACTTGTGGGAGTGTTCTCTCTCACTGGACTCATGCAAGTTGTCGGGGTACTGGGAGTCCTTTCTCACCTCACAGCTGTCCTCATGTGTTGGGACTGATGGGGCAGATGGGTGTACTCTGAGCCCCTGCCAGATTTAAGAACCTTTGTAACAGACCTATACATTCTCTTAAGAAAGATAAAGGAAATGGGAAATCCTTTTTTTAAAAAAATTAAGATTCATTTTTACAAAGGGTTGTGTATATTTGGTAAAGTTTAAAACAGATAGAGCTTTCAATTTCGTGTTGACAGATTGCAACAGACATCTGGACAATTCAAAGGGTGTTTAGATTTTTTTCTACTGGATTCATTCAAAATTATATATTGTTTATGTTAATATTAATTGGAATTGTCAATGCCTAAATGGTATCTAGGAGATAGGAAACAGCTGGAAGATACCTGAAATAAAGCATGAATTAAAACTTCACTGCTTTTAACTTTCCACATGGATGATCCAAGTAAGCAACAATTTGTTTACTTTCTGCTGTGTATAGGGCTTCCTCTGTAGCCAAATACTTCTGGGAGTTCTCAGTGTTCGGAAGAGAAGTCATTTCTTTATTCATTCAACACACATTTATTGAAATATTTCAGTCATTGGCTTGAGGAATGCACAGATGAATAAGGTAATTCTCTTAAGTAGATTATATGCTATTTAGATGAATATATAAAGGAAAAAATTATAATGCAGTATAAGTAAGTGTGATAAAAGGACATGAAACAAGTTTGTTTACAGTTCAGATACTGGAGTAGCTGATGAGATATTACTGAAAATGTGCTTTACAAAGTCAATTTTGAGTTTAAGCTTAAAAAATAAATAGGTTGTTTCCCGACGTCAGAAAAAGGAAATAATATATACAAGTAATTACAGTAATCAGAGGAATGGTTTCATTCAGTAAAGTTTGAGATGTGTGGAAAGACTGAGTAAGAGGTCAATGATAGGCAAACTGGGCTGGACAGAAAGGCTGGGTCAGACTGGGGAGAATCTTATATGTCTCACTAAATTATCTTGTAGCCTAGGAAAAAGTATTTAACAAATTCTAACCAGTACCAGAATTCTACATCAAATTTTTGTCTCCCCTGAGGTTTAGTAAAATCCTTAATTGCAGTCCTCAGCTCAGCTCTAGATGGTCAGTTACTATCGATCTTCTGTTTGGTACAACAGTTATAAGGGGATATTTAGCAATGTGCTTGTTGCTCATTTAGGATGCCAGAGAAAGGAGAATGAAGAGAAGAGTGTAAACGAGCAGTGCAAATAAAGTTAGTGAGATAGATGGGTAATCATACTATCATTGCCACAGAGAGTTTTGCAGGCCCCAGTGCACCCTTCTGCATATACTATGGGTTACCTTTCTAAGGAAAGTGTTCTACCCTATGTTTCTCTCCAACTTCATGAAGCAAGAGCAACTACAACCTTATCATTGCTCAATAAACAGATTGCTTGAGATCAAACAATTTTCCAACAGTTTATAGGTAAGCTGGCTGCCAAGCACCTCTAGAATGTGAGATTAATGGAAAGTTAAAAGTCAGACACATTACTTCTTGTTAGAGGAATAAAGCCAATAGTCCAGTGAAAGGCTAAGGTTAAATGAAACCAGTCCTGCTGGAAAAGCAGAATTCCTAGTCCCAAGTAGCTCACCATTAAGCTAAATCAGAGAGAGATTTCAAGGTCACTTTCAATCTACCATTACATCATAGTATGTTCCCTGATGTTCTGTGCTTGCCAAATACAGTCAGTTCATACAGGGAATTATCCTGTCTGTGTATTAAACAGAAAAGAGGGAGAGATTATTAGCAGAGTAATTATTTATACCAATTCTTTCTTGGGGTTCAGATGTGAGGTCAGATAGTTTTATATCTAATTGATAGAATTTTTTTATTCCTACTTAGGGAAAAAGACATGTGCAGTCTCTTTTCACTAGAACAATAAGTGAACTGCTGGAGTTCACTACCTTCTTAGAAGAAGGGCAAGTCAGTTATTAATTGGCCCTTTGACTTTCCCTGGTGAAGACACAGGTTCTGTTGTGCCCTAATGACTAAAGCTGCAAAGGACATTAAAGAACACCCCGTGGGCCCATGGGCTACCATATGGGTGCGACAAGTTAACTGATGTACCATGTAGGGGCTTTTTAAAAAATCAAATAGATATTTATAAAATATCACAATGCCCAGAATGAAAATAAATCTCCATCTATTGACACTTTCTTGGTTGGAGAAATTACAAGAGATTTGGCTATTCATTTTCCTTCACACAGCTGAGTGAGACCTAACATGAGCCACTAAGGAAAGGGTAGGTAGGGGATTTTGTTTCACTATTACATACCACACGGGCTAATCGGGACAGAGTAGACATGCCTTCCACACTCATAAAATGGGTATGCAGACAATGGCTAAACACAAAGCACAACATTCCTATGCAGGCTACATCCTGCTGTAATAGGAAAACATGTTTCTTAAACATAATAGTTTTACAGGGAGATTAATGGGCTCAATTTCTAGGAACTTTGCCAGCAGTCACAGCTATGGAAAGCTGATACACTCATGCAAAAACACAGATGAACCTGAGAGATTATCTAGAAAGAGAATTTCAAGGATGCGACAAATAGTGACAGATAATAGGGGAAAAACAGAACAATTATTTGGGAAAAAATGTATTTAGATGAAGAAGGAAAATATAGCACCTAGAAGATAATGAGTAAAGATTATTTTCTCCTGGAGAGGGGTACATAATTCCCCTTGGAGATCAGTGCACCGTGGTTGCCAATATCCCCTGGTGCTGAGTGGCTGTGCTTCCCAAGCAAAACCAGTGTGCAGTTGATATATCACATGCAGGCCACTGGCACCAAGTAGTCTATTTATTTCTACACTGACATTGACATTTCCACCTTACACATGTGAGAGGAATGGAAGATAGAGTGCCTTCCCTAGAAGGCAAAGGCACAACAAATGCCTCACAGAGCCCCTTGATTCTCTATAAGAAAATGAGAATTTAAAACACTTTATCTTCATAGTTCACTTGTTGCTCCTTTATTTGTAAATTTTCCCAGTTAAGACTATTCTTAATCCATATTATATATGCCAGTATAGAATTCCTCTACGGGAACCCACTTAGATTGGTAATTACCCCCCTTTTTTCTGAAATAGGTCAGAGCTCTTGCTCTTTGGTTTTTTTTTTAAATCTCCACAACTAATTTGAAATTTATTTGAAGGCATGTGAAAAGTTTCATACTTTACTTATCTCCATAACACCTAAAGGAGAGATGACTACTTGGTAAGTGCACACACACGCCCAAAAGGTATTAGTTGAATAACTGATTACTGGATGAGGCAAGATATCTGTGCAGTATTCCGAAGTGCATGCTAGTAACCAATACAGTGAATTTAGAGAAAACATATATTTATTCATTTTATTAATTTTCTTTTAAAATTGTAGTTATCCTTTCCTTATCAGGAAGTTATTCACAGTTTGTAATATATACACAATATACCAATCTGTAGATCATTCTGTAGTATTTAATGTCTTGGGGGAAAAAAGTAGCTAAAGAGATAATATAATAGCAATCATGGTTGCTGAAATAATTTCAGAATGAATCTTACTAATAAGTTACTCACAAGCTATGGATATTTATCTCAGTCCTCAGAGGAAGAGCTAATTCAATTATAGTGTACTCTTAGCAAGCATTTAGTCTTCTTTGATTCACTTTGTAAATTACCTATTTACAGGTTTTTAAAAAAATGAATAAAAGCTTTAAGAAATTAACTGGAAACATGACTTTCCTTTCACTGATCTCTACTGTCTTATAAATCTTACTGCTTTAACATTATAATGCATTATGTTCATGCAATAAGAGAATAAGGGAAGACATAGCTCATTTAACAAATCTTTGTTTATTCCCCCTTGCAGTAGCCCTATCTAAGCCTCATTAAATTAAAAGGATAGATTGGTTTTTTATATTTATACATTAGGTAAAAATGTAAAATTATGTTGACTATTGTGTAGATGTCTATTTTTTTTTCTGTTGGTATTTTATTTTGACTAAACTTTATTGAAGTACTGTTTACAAATAATAAAAAGGCATACATTTTAATATACAGTTTGATGAGTTAACAGATATCTTTAATAAATAAAATTTATTAACTTTTAAAGTTATATTCTAAATTACATACATTCAAAAAATTTAGTCTAAATTTTTGAGATATATTTTTAAATATGTAACTGTTTACCAAAGTAAGTAAAAATCAGATATCATGAATAATATTGGAAAATCACAGGTAGAAAATATTTATTTATTTTGTATAATGTTATTTGACCTAATTTTTCATTAGGAATAAGGTTCATTCATTTCTGAACTCCAGGCTGGGCATGGTAGCTCACACCTGTAACCCTAGCACTCTGGGAGGCTGAGGCGGGAGGATCGCTAGAGGTCAGGAGTTCGAGACCAGCCTGAGCAAGAGTGAGACCCCATCTCTACTAAAAAAAATAGAAAGAAATTAGCTGGACAACTGAAAAAAAAAATATATATATATATATATAATTAGCTGGGCATTGTGGTGCATGCCTGTAGTCCCAGCTGCTTGGGAGACTGAGACACTAGGATCACTTGTGCCCAGGAGTTTGATGTTTCTGTGAGCTAGGGTGATGTCAGAACACTCTAGCCCAAGGGACAGAGTGAGACTCTGTCTCAAAAAAAAAAAAAAAAAAAAAATTTCTGAACTCCAGAAACATGAGCCAATATACACAAACACTTAATGCTAAAGAGAGATTAAAGTTACATAAGTGCATTTTTAAGAAGTATTAGTAATAAAAACAATAGAAAATGATGACACCCTATGAAATATGTATTAGCGTTAATGGCAATCCATTATTAATCATGATTATCAAGTAGGAAGCTTTTTTGGCTGCCTAAACTCTACTCCAGACCAATGAAATAAAAAATAAAAGTACCTGGGGATAAGGATTGTCCATGAATATTATTTAAAAGTTCTCCAAATTCATTTTTCGCATATGAATTACAAAATTGTTTAATTGTGCCAAGGTACGCTTTTCATCTTAACCATTTTAAGATGTACTAGTTTTAAGTGCACTAGTATTAAGTACATTCACATTGTCGTGGAAACAAGCTCAAGAACACTTTCATCTTGAAAAACTGAACTCTGTACCTATTAAATAATTCCCTATTTTTCAATATCCCAACTCCCATGGAAACCGTCATTCTACTTTATGTATCAATGAATTTTCACACTCTCCAGATTCCTCATATCTGTGGAATTATACTTTATCCGTCTTTTTGACCCTGGATTATTTCATTTAGCATAATGTCATGAAGGCTCATCGTGTTGTAGCATGTGTCAGAATTTCCTTATTTTTTATTTTTTTTAATTTTAATCACCTGAATTTAAGATTCAGATTTTAAAAGCTGAATAATACTTCATTGTATGCATACATCACATTTTGTTTATCAGTTCATCTGTCAGTGGGTAGTTAGTTTGCTTCTACCTTTGACTATTGTGAATAATGATATTATGAACATGGGTGTACAAATATCTCTTTAAGATCTTGTTTTAAATTATTTTGAGAACACACTTAGAAATGGAATTGATGAATCATATGGTAATTCTATGTTTAATTTTTTGAGAAAGCTTTGTACTGGTTTCCATAATGGCTGCACTATTTATTTATTTTTCTTTTTAATTATTGTGGGTACATAATAGTTGTATATTTTTATAGGGTACATGTGATGTATTGATACAGGCATATGATGTGAATTAATCAAATCACAGTAATTGGGGTTTCCATCACCACAAGCATTTATCATAAGTTTGTGTTAGGAACATTCCAATTCCACACTTTTAGTTATTTTAAAGTGTATCCTAACTTATTGTTGATTATAGTCATTTGGTTGTGCTATCAAATAGTGTTCATTTCATCTAACTATATTTTTGCACCCATTAATCATCCCCACTTTATCCTCCCTCCCCAGTACCTTACCCAGCCTCTGGTAACCATCATTCTACTTTCTATCTGCATGAGATCAATTTTTTTTAATATTTAGCTCCCACATATGAGTGAGAACATGCAAGAGTTGTCTTTATGTGCCTGCCTTATTTCACTTAACATAATGTTCTCCAGTTCTCATCATGTTGTTGCAAATGACAGGATTTCATTCTTTTTTATGGCTGAATAATATTCCATTATGTATATGCACCACATTTTCTTTATCTACTCATCCATTGAAGACACGTAGATTGATTTCATATCTTGGCTATTGTGAATAGTGCTGCAATAAACCTGGGCATGCAGATATCTCTTTGATATAATGATTACTTTTCTTTTAGATATACACCCAGCAGTGGAATTGCTGGGTTGCACAGTAAGTACTGTTTGTAGATTTTTTAAGAACCTCCAAACTATTTTCCATAGTGGCTGTGCTAATTTAGAGTCCCACCATTTCCTACTCTGTTGGTCTTTATGTCTGTATTTATGCCAGTGCTAAGCAAATAGCTAACTCTGAGTTCCAAAAGAAAAACTAAAACAACAACAAAGGAGCAAAGGCCCCGAGGGACTAATATTAAGGACAAGAATTAGTGGCACAACTAAATTGAAGATTTTCTGATTAAATTTTTGTGCCAGTGACACTAACGAGTCTTTGGACTTTCCAAATATATGCTTGGGTTAGCATCATTCAAATGGGATGGAACAAATCAAATTTGTTGAAAGGGGTTCTATTTGATCTAAAAATATTTTTACTAACTATAAGTAAAAATACAAATATGATTAGATTTTCACCTTGTCTAAGCTAATGCTAAGCCTAGCCAATGGGATGTGGTATAGGGATCACCTAAAACTCATTGATCTGACAACATAAAGACAAATCAAGAAGTAAGTGATTAAATGACCCTTTTCAAGTTACTATTTTGCCATTAGGTAAACTAGATTGATTGGCTATGTTAATGAAGATATGCATTTCAAATTTTTTGTATTTTCTGCATCTTACAACCTCACAACATAGATGCATGGTATATTGAGAGCTCTAAAGTTAATTAAAGGGACACAAAATTATGCAGAGTCATCATCACTAAAGTGGGAGAAGTTGGGGAAACAAAATCTCATTAACAGCAGCAATAACAGTGATAGCAGTATCATTATCTAATGATGTAAATATTTTATTATATTTACATCTGATTCATTTCTCCTGTCCATCACCATTGTTTCCCCTTTCTACTTTCTCAGGAGTATAAATACAAATCTTTCTCAGGAATAAATAGAAGTTCTTCCCATTTTCTTAGGAAAACAATGGGGGGTGGGGCATGGCTGAGAGTTCAATCCTCAGCATATACCCTCCTACATCAAAATATTTATTTAAGCATTTCTTTCAAACAAAGCCTGTTTTCCTTTTACGAGGATTTCTGGTTCTTCCCAATATCATGTCACTGACTTTCTATAACCTCCTGGAGTGGATGTTATTATGCTATTTATTAGAAGAGGAAACAATATAATTATGTGAAGTAATTTTTTCTAAGTTTTCACATCTGAATAAAACATACTATTAAACCATAGAAAGAATTTCTAATATTTCCCATTATCCTGAATTTTTTCATGTCATCCTTTGTTATTCTTCATTTTAAAATAATGTTCCCTTTTATAAAGAAGAACAAAAAGATTAAATATGGGCTTGATATAATATAAAACTAATAACTACCATTTATCAAATGCTTAGTGTATGTCAAATATTGTGTAAAGCACTTTACATCTATTACCTCATTTAATTCTGTTTAAGATATATATTATTATTTTTCCCCATTTGACATGTGCATTTATCCTCCATTTAGAAGAGATTGAATCTTACAGACATGGAATAATATGCTTGAGATTGTGCCCTAATACATTGCCACACTAGGATAGTTCAAACCTCTTGCTTGCATGCAAACCTGTGATCCTAGCCCCTACATCACATTGCCACAGTTTGACCTTTGTTGACTGACATAAAAAATTTGGTTGGTTTGCAAACTCCTAAATAGCAAGAAACTTTCTTAAATTTATTTTGAATTTTGCTCACTAGCACAGTAGGTTTGCAATAAATATCCATTTAATGAATGAAAGAATACATGAACATGCTGAACAAATGTTTCAAGCATCTAAATGGTCTCATATACTTAAACCATAGTATTGCATAAAATATTATCTATTTGCATTTTAGAATTTGAAAATTAAAGAGGAAATAGAGCATCTTAAAATCTTTATTGTGCCTCATTTTATTTTCATGTGTTTTTCCACCCCAGGGGCTGTAAAATATGGAAACTGGCCCTTTTGGAAATTATGATCCAGAGGAAGCACAAACTATTACTCTTTATAAAAGTGAATAATAAACTCTTGATCAAACATATGAATTAATGCATCCTGGTCAGCCAACAAGCACATCTACTCAATTGTAAAATAATCATAATACTATTTAAATGAAGTGTAGAAATTTGAGTTTAAGCATTTTACATATTTTATCATATTTGATATTTTCTACAATCAAGCAAGATGGGCAGAGCCAGCATGATTTTATTCACATGATACATGAAGAAGTTGAGGGTCACCAAATTGTTAGTGATTTGCTTACCTGCAATTCAACTGTGGCATCCTTCTTTGTTTTCACTTTTCCTCCTCTTCCTCCCCTCCTTTTTTACTAAAAGACACTAGACCAAGAATGCATACTGCTATCACTCTAGACAGCACTAGCAACAATAATAATGATCAAATTTGGTGCATGAAATATAGCTTCCTTTTCTCTTTGGATTGAGCCATAAGCAGTGTTTTCGATCTTCTCAAATTTTTTAAGATTTTTTTTGTGGACTAATACACGATCTCTTCTGGAGAATGTTTTACATGCCCTTTAGAAAATGTACATTCTGCTGCTATTGGATGGAACATTCTATATATTTGGATTAAGTCCATTTTGTCTAAAGTGTTGTTTAAGTCCAGAATTTCCCTATTTTCTGTTCGGATGATCTATCTATTTTTGAGAGTGGAATATTGAAATCCTCTACGACTATTGTATTGTAGTGGATCTCACTCTTCAGATCTACTAAAATTTGTTTTATATATTTAGGTGCTCCAATGTTGGGTGGATACATATTTAAAATTCTTATATTCTCCTAATTAATTAACTCTTTTATCATAATATAATGGCTTTCTTTATTTCTTTTTATAGTTCTCAATATAAAGTCTATTTTGTCTAAGTATAGCCACCCCTGCTATCTTTTTGTTATCATTTGCCTCGAATATCTTTTTCCTTCCCTTCACTAGCAAGACCATGTGTGTCCCTAAAGCTAGAGTGAGTCTCTTGTAGATAGTATATTTTTATCTTGTTTTTTTTTATTAATCCATTCAGGCACTCTATGTCTTTTGATTGGAGAGTTTAATCCATTTACATTTAAAGAAATTATTGGTAGGTAAGAACTAGTTATCAGCATTTTGTTCTTTTACTACCAACTCTTTGATAGGTCTTTTATTCCTCTCTTTCAAATTTGCTGTCTTCTTTGTGTGATTTGTTGCATTTTTGTAGTGGTATGCTCTGATTCCTTTCTTTTTATCTTTTGTGTATCTACTAGAGCTTTCATCTTTGTGGTTACCATAAGGCTTACATAAAACATCTTATTATATTGTTCTAATTTAAGCTGATAGTACCTTAACTTCAATCACATTCAAAGACTCTACAATTTTACTTCTCCCTCCACCACTACATTTTATGTTATTTGTGTCATACTTACATCTATCTATATTGTGTATCTATTAACCAATTGTTTATAGCCATAGTTGTTTTTAATACATTTGTGTTTTAACTTATACTAGAGTTAAGAATGATTTACATGCCACCTTTACAGTGGTAAAGTGTTCTGAATTTGACTATATATTTACCTTTACCGGTGAGTTTTAAATTTTCATATGTTTTCACATTGTTACTGATAGTTCTTTGTTTCAACTTGAAGACCTTCCTTTCGTATTTCTTACAAGCTCTATACAGATCAGGCTCGTGTAGTGTCTTCTGCACTTGCATAGTACTTAGCATGAAATAGCTACTCCATGTATGTTAATTGAAGAAAAGAATAAATTGTGCCTACTTGAAAAGTATTTCTAATATTACATAATAATGAAGCTGTACATAATTACTGTGCATCTTTACTGAAATATGGGCTGATTGCTCTTTTGTAAATTCAGTCATACTGAAAAAAATACATATATTTATTTATATACATGGCTTTGACCTATATGAACCACTCCTATAAATGTTATGTAACTAATCGTGCTATTCTGTGTGTGTGTGTGTGTGTGTGTGTGTGTGTGTGTGTGTGTGTGGTGTGTGTGAGATGTGCCATTGTCTCAGTGTAGATGCAAGTTTTAAATAGTTCGGACCAAGGTAGTAAATGAGTGAGGCCTCCTGTGTCCTCCTTTGATTGAGCTTTGCATCATTCAGAGTTGCTTTAAACTGCCTCATATACTCTTTTCTCAGTACTTTTCTGCCAGTTTTGCAGCAATATAAATTTCCAGATGAGAAAATCGGTTAGATGCTATAAAAACCAAACAAAGCAATGGTATTGAGGTTGGGTGGAATGAACATTTTTCTTTGAAACTGAGTGCATGGAGTGACTCCTAATAATTCACCATGGACAGCATGAGCTCAGCTATACTGAAATGGTTCAAGAAGCTGAGAAATAATGTCTTTTAGTTCTAGCTGTCAAAGTATAATCACCTCGAGCTCACTTTATTTAATACTTTTTGGAAGTTTGCAGAGGCAACATTCAGTAATAAGGTTTGACCACTATAACATAAAATTCTACTTTCAGCTTTTAAAGTACTGAGCTTTTTTTTTTTTTTTTTTGCCTTAAAAAGTATAGTGGTGATTCTATAATTAAACTCTAAATAGGACAAAATAAGTGACCTGCTTTGTGGTGCCCTGGAAGCTTGTAAGGTCTTGCATGAGTTTGTCTGCTCCAAGCTGCTTCAGAGAATAAGCTTCAGGTAGCACAGCTGAACTTCCTCTCTCGGAATCCATCATACTCCTGATCCTACCTCTTTCAAGAATTGGCAGGGGCACTTACAAGAATATTTACAGTCATATTTATCCCCAAATACATCATACCCGAATTACATGTGACCAGATTTCTCTTCAGTACAAATTCACTAATAGGAATGGAAGGACCGTGGTTGTATATACAGTAGTACACTCTTATCTGCATATATATATACAGACTACACACACACACACACAGTATGTTTTTTCACATGCATACATACCTACCTAGGATAAAGTTTAATTAGTTAATTAGACACAGTAAGAGATTAACAACAACAACTAATAACAAAACAGAATAATTATAACAATGCACCAGCATCACTACTCTTGTACTTTGCGGCAATTACTAAGTAAAATAAAGTTTACGTAAGCACTGTGATGCCACGATTGATCTGATAACCCAGATGGCTACTAAGTGACTAACAGGCAAGTTACGTAGAATGTGGATATAAGGTACAAAGGGATGATTTATGTTCAGGGTGGGATGTAGTGTATCATGTAAGATTTCATCACTACTCAGTGCATAATTTAAAACTTATGAATTGTTGATTTCTGGAATTTTTCATTTAATATTTTCAGACCATGTTTGACTATGGGTACCTAGAACAGAGGAAAACAATACCACAGATAAGGAGGGATAATTGTAAAGTGCTTAAAATGTATATGTTTATAAAAAGTGGTTTATTTATACTAAAGTATATTTAACATATTAACAAAAAAGACTAATAGATCAAGTTGGACCATTTTCTGTTTAATCTCAGCCTTTGCGCAAGGACTGTTTTGCCTGATATACTGACAGCACTCTTTACGGAGTAAAACATTCCTCTGATATTTTCTCAATTCAACTAAATCTTTACTTTCTCTGTTAAAATTTTATTGACTTTGCCTTGGAGTGTAGATTTGCCCCAATGTACCATGACAAATTTATTACTAGCAAAAATATAATTTAATTCATTTTTCTTTTGGTTTTTAATTAAATTAGTGCTAATTAAAGAAAGCCACACTGTGCCTGTCAGATTAAAACAAGGCGTTATTACAGAATTCAAATTACACTGATGACAGTGAGCATTTTAAATTTCAGTAAGAAATGGAAGCTGGAAACAGGAATCCCACACCTATAATCCCAGCTACTCAGGAGGCTGAGGTAGGAGGATTGCTTGAGCCCAGGATTTTGAGACCAGCCTGGAGAACATAGAGAGATCCTATCCTCAACCACCCAAAAGAAATGAATACTTAGTGACTTTCTGTATTTATCACCCTTTATTACTGGTGGTTAGGAGAAGGTTATTACTGAAGATTGAAATAAAATAATTTAAAAAGGGCATCTATTTTTAATAGACATACCTCATTTTATTGCACTTTGCTTTATTGTGATTTGCAGAGTTTGTGTTTTTATTAATACAAATTGAAGGTTTGTGACACCCTGCCAAGAGTAAGTCTATCATTGCCATTTGTCTGAAAACTTGTACTCACTTCATGTCTTTGTGTCAGAATGATTTAGCAATAAAATATTTTTAATTAAGGTGTGAACCTTGATATTTGTAGACATAATGCCATTGCATACTTAATAGACTACAGTATAGCATAAACATAACTTTTATATGCACAAAAATGTCTAGGAAACCAAGACATTTGTATGTCTCACTTTATTGCAGTGGTCTGGAACTGAACCCACAATATCTCTGAGGTATGCCTGTACACAGAAGAAGGTATAGGCAGCATCAAAATATTCCCTTGGTTACACAGGTTAAGAGTTCTCATGGGCATCCAGTTTTCTAGATTAAAAAACAGCCCTGAATGTAAAGGTTCTGCACTTCTAGGATTTAGAAATATTAAAACCTATTACTATGCATTTTCCCCTTAAATATTTACTCTTATGCATAAGTTACCACAAAAATCTTTGCTCTTATTTTGTTTATCTACTCAAAGACTGTTAGTAGGAACCAAAATTACATCGTAAAAACATTTTAAGAATATATTAAATTATTGTAATTTTTACTTTTAGGAATTCAATTCATAATCTGCTTTACTTGGAAGATTTTTAATCAAGTTAGATGCTATTTTTTTTTTTTTTTTGAGACAGAGTCTCACTGTGTTGCCTGGGCTAGAGTGCCATGGTGTCAGCCTAGCTCACAGCAACCTCAAACTCCTGGGCTCAAGCGATCCTCCTGCCTCAGCCTCCTGAGTGACTGGGATACAGGCATGCACCACCATGCCCGGCTAATTTTTTCTGTATGTATATTTTTAGTTGTCCAGATAATTTCTTTCTATTTTTAGTAGAGACGGGGTCTCACTCTTGCTCAGGCTGGTCT
>RJWJ010012672.1:0-41512 GCA_004363605.1 Indri indri
TATTTTTAGATTCTGAAATTTTATATCAAAATTAAACATTTTGACATAATCAAATGTATCAACCCTTACTTCATGTAGTTTGCTTTTTGTGTTTTTAGTAAATTACTTAAGAAATTCTTACTTTAGTCATAAATAAATAAATATATCTATATTTTCTTCTAACATTTAAAAAATTTTTCTTTTCACATTTACATCTTTAAATCATATGCAGTCTATTTTCATGTATGGTGAAGTAAAGATACAATGTTAATTTTTTGCATGTGAATAAGCAATAGTTCAAGCACAATTTGTTGAACACATTATACTTTTATCACTGGTTCAAATTGTCAATTCCATCATATGTCAAGTTTCTTCTGGTGTCTGTTTCACTAGCTTATAATTCTAATTCTGAGGCAGTATAATATTGTTTTAATTGTCATATAAGTTTTTTTGAACAATCCTGTGCTTTTCCTCGGATGTTATATAAATTATTGATACTTGGTAAGACATGTTTGGATATATTTTCTCTAAAATTATTTGCTTTCTCTCCAGTATAACATACGACACAGACATTTTTTGGCTTTAAAATCATCACAAGAATAAAATGTAACAGGTGTATAAATTCGAATAAATATCAGTTTGCAGTTTGGTCATTTATCTGCTTTCAGAAAAAAATTAAACAATAGTGTATTTTGCATAGTTTTGTAAAATAGCTTGATTTTACAAAAACAGTCACTATGCATGAAATCCTCTAGGGCGATATGTCACTATAGACAAGTGTTTTGAATCAACTTAGGTTGATTTCACATCTTTGCAATTGTGAATCGTGCCATGATAAACATTCAAATGCAAGTGTCTTTTTGATAAAATGGCTTCATTTCCTTTGGGTAGATATCCAGCAGTAGAATTACTGATTGAATGGTAGGTTTACATTTATTTCTCTGTGGAATCTCCGTGCTGTTTTCCATAGAGGTTATACTAATTTGCAGTGTATAAGCATTCTTTTCTAGCTGCATCCGTGCCGGCATCTATTTTTTTTTTTTTTTTTTTTTTTTTGCTTTTTAGTAATATGCTATTCTGGGGTAAGGTGGTATCTCATTGTAGTTTTAATTTGCAGTTCCCTGATCATTGGTGATGTTGAGCATTTTTTCATATGTTTGTTGGCCATTTGTCTATCTTTTTTTGAAAAACTTCTGTTCATGTCTTTTGCCCATTTTTGATGGGGTTGTTTGTTTTTTTCTTGCTGATTTGTTTGAGTTCTTTGTAGATTCTGAATATCAGTCCTCATCAGATGTATAGTCTGTGAATATTTTCTCCCATTCTATTGGTTGTCTATTCACTCTGCTGATTATTTCCTTGGCTGTGTAGAAGCTTTTTAATTTGATCAGGTCCCATTTATTTATTTTGTTGTTGCTATATTTGTCTTGGGGTCTTAGTCATAAATTCTTTGCCTAGGCCAATGTCTAAAAGAGTTTTTCCTACATTTTCTTATAGAATCTTTATGATTTCATACCTCACATTAAGTCTTTAATCCATCTTGAATGAATTTTTGTATATGGTGAGATAATAGAGCTTCTGTTTCATTCTTCTGTATGTGGCTATCCAATTTTCCTGGAACTATTTATTGAATAGGGCTTCCTTTCCCCACTGTGTGTTATTGTCTGTTTTGTCAAAGATCAGTTGGTTGTAGGTAGATGGTTTTATTTCTGGGTTCTCTATTGTGTTCTATTGGTCTATATCTCTACTTTTAAACTAGTACCATGCTGTTTTGGTTACTGTAGCCTGTAGTGTAATTTGAAGTCAGTTAATGTGATGCCTCCATATTTTTCTTTTTATTTAAGATTGCTTTGGCTATTCACGCTCTTTTTTTGGTGCTAAATGAAGCTTCAGATAATTTTTGCTAGATCTGTGAAATACAATGCTGGTATTTTGATGGGGTTTGCATTGAATGTGTAAATCACTTTGGGCAGTATGGGTATCTTAAAGATGTTGATTCTACCAAGTATTTTTAATTAAATTTTTATAATAGCAAATAATTTTTGCCCTCTTACATCCTTCTTCCACCTCTTTTTCCCAATATGGTACTACTACAATTTTTAGTTGCGTTCATGCAGTGTTGCCGTTAGTATATTCAAATATTTCTCTCCAATGGACTAAGTAGTGCACTATGCTTTTCCTTGTAGAACTCCTCTCCCCACCCCAGGAATTAATTATCTCTTATTTCCATTTGCTTGAAATTCTTCAAATCTCTTCCTCCAGATGTATTTTCAGTTAAGTTTTTCTGGAATTCCTAAGAGTTGTTATTCACATTCAAGCTTGATACTTCAAATTAAAAAAAAACAAAACCCACATCTTTTCTCTTCTATTGTTCATCATATTGTTTTTCTTTTCTACCTTCTTGAAGATTTCCTAGACTTATTTTCAAATTCTTCTAGTGAAATGTTTATTTCTGCTGTCACATATTTTTAATTTCCAAGAGCTCCTTATTTGTTCTCAGGATTTAAAAAATAGAATCCAATTCCTCAGCCATGGATATATCTTCTATCTCTGAGGAGGTCTTCCCTGCATTTTCTCCATTTGCATTCTCTCTCTTTCTCTCACAGGGGGGTTTGTCTCATTCATGTGGTAGTGTCCCTTGATTTGCTGGTGATTCTAGGCCTCCCATTCATGTTTAGAGCACTCAGGGGTTCACTGAAAGCTCCATGTGCAGAGCGGATCTTATTGACTCAGTGGGCAATCTTCACTACAAAGCTGTAGGGAGTTTAGCTGTCATTTTTTATTGGTCTTTTCCAACTGCAGTATCCATAGGTTGTTTTTCTGGGCCAGTTTTTGAATGGACACCTAGGTTTTATTCCTGTACATCCAATTTTCAGAGTGCATGGGCAAGATGGCATGGGCCTACAGCAGACTGCCTGACTAGGTCCATAGGCAGCAGTTCCACTGGCTTTCACCTTGTTTATAGCCTCTCAGGAGGTGGTGGTGGTCCAACTGCCCAGTGGGCTGTGCGTGCTGAGAGCTGTGGGCATGTGCTCTGTCTGAGTCTTGTGAGAGGTGTGGCTGAGTAAGTCACCCAAGCCACAGCAATGGGCACTGGGTCTTTTGTCTCCTGGTCCACCCAGGTCACATAGCAGTAGTAAGGGAGGCACCAGGGAGAACATGTGAGCCCTGGGACTCCCTGCTCGTTTCTCAGTTGGCAGGGGTGAAGGGGAGGTAGCAGGTACAGATATGACCCTAGGTAGACATAGCACTCTGTGCCTGGGATGTCACGATGGCACCAGTTACAGTGCCTAGGGCTCTAGCTGTGCAAACTAGCTGTGCCTTTTCTCCAGAGCAATGCAGCTGTACAGCCTTCAGTCAGGCCTCTGCATCAATCTGGAGGCCCACTGCAGTGGAGGGGCCATCTCACCACTCCAGTGCAATGTTCTTAGGGGAAGCTTGGAGCCCTGGGTTGGTTCTCTCCTCCGTGCCTTCCCCAGGCACCTTTCCCATGTACCTCTAATCCTGCTGAGCAGGTTGTCCCACTTCTGTCTCCTTCGCTTCACTCCTGCCTCCTCCCTGTTGATCCCCATTACTCTCTCTTAGATGATCAATCCGAAGGTGCATATCTATTTGCCACTTTTCAATCCTTTCCACAAGAGCGGCATTGTGCAAGGCGTTTCTAGTCCATCATCTTGGCCCCTCCTCTGAGACTTTTTATTACTTATTCAATCATGTTATGTGCTATTGATCTGTTCAGATTTTCTATGTCTTCTTGGTTCAGTCTTAGTAGGTTGTATGTGTCCAGGAATTTATCCATTTCCTATGTTTTTTTAATTTATTGGCATATAGTTATTCACAGTAGTCTCTTATTATCCTTTGTATTTCTGTGGTATCAATTGGGACTTTCCTTTTTTGTTTCTGAGTTTATTTATTTGGGTCCTCTCTCTTTTTTTCTTAGTCTAGCTAATGATTTTTTGATTTTGTTTCTTTTTGAAAAATCAACTTTTCATTTCATTGGTCTTTTGTATTATTTGTTTAGTCTCCATTTTGTTTATTTCTGCTTTGATCTTTATTATTTCTTTTCTTCTATTAATTTTGAGTTTGGTTTGTTCTTGCTTTTCTAGTTACTTTCTAGTTACAATCATTAGGTTGTTTATTTGAAATAATTCTAGTTTTTTGATGCAGGCATTAATTTCTATAAACTTGTCTCCTAATACTGTTTTTACTGTGTCTCATAGGTTTTGGTATGTTGTGTTTCTATTTTCATTTGTTTCAAGGAAATCTTTAATTTCCTTTTTAATTTCTTTCTTCACCCATTAGTTGTTCAGGAGCATGTTGTTTAATTTCTTTGCATAATTTTACTTGAATAATTGTAAATGTTCCTCTTGTTATTGATTTCTAATTTTATTCCATTGTGGTCAGTTAAGATATTTGATATAATTTCAATTTTTAAAAATTTTCTGAGACTAGTTTTGTGTTCTAAAATATGGTTAATTCTGAAGAATGTTCCATTTGCTGATGAAAATAATGTGTATTCTGTATCTTTGGGTGAAATGTTTTGTAAATGTCTGTTAGGTACATTTGGTCCATAGTGAAGTTTAAATCTTGATGTTTCTCTGTTGATTTTCTGTCTAGATAACCTGCCCAATGCTGAGAGTGGGGTCTTGAAGTCCCCACTATTGCATTGAGGTCTTTCTCTCCCTTTAGATCTAATAATATTTGCTTCATATATCTCAGTGCTATTGTTGCCATCTGGAATTTTCTAAGTTTATACTTAAGTAAATCATCTTTTTAAAAAGACTAAAACACATGAAAAGCTAGAAATTTTTAAGCATTGGAAAAATTTGGGGGAGGGGGGTTTTCCAAGCCTACCTGTTAAAATAGCAATAGCTGATAACAGTTTCTCAAAGTTAATTTACGTTAGTTATTGTGAAAATTACCTATAGCTATCTTTTATATGGAGCACTAGGGAAAAATGTTGAGACTTTTAAAGTAATCACGTCTCTATTGATGGGCAAACAAGATGCTTGAACTCATTTTCTAAGTGAATGCAGATTACAAGGGAGCCAACTGGAAGTTAATTCTGTATTTTGTGCAACTTATTCTGGTAACAATTGTGCGGGGCAAACACTCAGTACTAAGGGAAATGTCAACTGTCACTGAGACCAATCCTGAGAAAGAGGTAATATTTTCCTGCCCTTCAGCATAGGTTGTAAATTCCAGGAAGACAATTTCTGGCTTATATGTTTTTATACAGCCAAAAATGCTTAAAAATATTATACGGATAGTTTCAATAGATTAGTTTTTCTTGAATTGATAAAGAACTGAAAGATATAACACTCTGAGATAAACATTAGATTTATTATCACTGAAGACTATGTTGGGATTTGTTATCTTGCCCCAGATTTAAAGACTTGTCTACATTATGTGGGGTGCAAGTGTGTGTTGTGTACATGTTAGACCTAAACCGGTACTTGTCTTACCATTTGAGGGAGTTCCTTCCCTAATTGAGACATTTCCTTTTTTCACTTAGGAAAGTGCAGATAGAATCACCTTGTTTGCTTAGGTAGATGATGACTTATTGCATTTAAAAATTTTAATACTAGATTAAAATAATTTGAAATGAAACATTGTTTGAAACAATGACTTTTCTATTTATGGCAGATGGTGTTCTCCAAAGATATCTAAAGACATCTCTACTCGCACATTATCTTCTGCAATGTGGCCTTGATATTCCCCCATCAAGAGGTAGAGTTTATTCCTCCATGCCCTTAAATTTGGACAATCACAGTGAGTTCTTTGACCGAAAGAATACAGTAGAAGTGACACTGCGCTGGTTCTTGGCGTAGCCCTTAACTGCATTTGGTTTATTATCCTCCCTGGATATTAAGAAACTGCTTCTGCTCTATGCTCACTCTTGATATGCTCCCTTTCAGAATGCCATGCTATGAGAAGCCCAAGTCTAAGTCACACATAAAAGCCATATCCAGTTACTCTAGTTCACAGCCTCAGCTGACCTCCCAGAGGACAGTCATCATTAACCACCAGCCATTTGATAACCAGTCCAATGGAGCCTTTAGTTCACAGTTGCCCCAGGTGATCTCTAATTACCACTTCATGAGAGATTCCAAGGCAGAACCACCCAGCTGAGCCCAGCCAATGCACATACCATCAGAGAAAGTACTATACTTTATTGAAATTATGGATAGACAGAAATATTAATTACATTTAATATAATAAAATCATATTAGCCCATTTTAAAACATTTTATTTCAAAGTTGAACACTTAAGGTTGAACATAATATTCCTTTTTGCTAGACGATAACTTATTCTAGGTAAGAAAATATGGCTATTGAGTGTTGAATCCCCAATTTTCAACAGAGTAGTGACTCTTCCCTTTCACGCCACACTCAGTCCAATTTTCTATTCACTGAAATCCCTATTCAATTGTAGAGAGTTATTTTACAAAACAAATTCATAATACTATCCTGTGATTGCCAAAGAATGCGATTCTGACGAGTGGACAAGTTTGAGCACATTTTTATGAAGTGTTTAGTAATGCTGAAACTTACATAAGATTTTATTGGCATTATACATATACATATGTGTTTATACAGATGTTTACACACGAAATAGGCTAAACATTCTTTACCCTGAGTTTTTGGCCCCACAGATTCAAACAAAGATGATAAAATTCATTTTTATAATAACTAAACAAGCATTTGATAAGTAGGATTATGGAGAAATATTTACATTTTATAACAATATTCTCAAATATTTTAGATGCTGTTACCAAACAATTAAAATGGTCACTTGTAGTTTTACTTATTCATAAAAGAGGGTCAGTTTAATAGGGCTATTTGTCCAGACTTTGTTAGCATTTTCTTTCAAGTAGGCACTATGATTCAATGTGCACCTTAGAGCAACTGTAAGACATTATTGGGCTGGATCATGGCTTCGCATGGGGAACATAGGTTGTAGAGTTCTGAGGAGTCTGGATTCTAATGTAAGCTCCATCTCTCACTGCTTGGTGATCACAGTCTAATTACTCAGCCTCTCTGCTCAGTGTCCTCCAATCTCATAGAGTTTGCAAGGTGCCTGCATTGTCTCTAGACATAAGAGGTGATCAACAAACAGATCCTCTTGCTTCCCCTCCATTGGATGCAGAATCAGTCCAGTTCCAGACCTAAATCCTTCCCTTTCATGCAGCCTCCATCACTGATATCTCTAACAGGCAAGTGTCAGAAAAAGTGTCCTCCCTTCCTTCTTCTCTCCTTCTCTCCCTCCCTAAATGCTCTATTTATACATAGTGGGCACCATAGTTTTCTCTGGGGACAAAACGTTAAGTAGGAAAAAAAATCTCTACTTTCATGGAGTTTACATCCTAGTGGGGGAGACAAACAATAAACACATAAACAAGGAATGCAGTAAGATAGTGAAGAAAAATATAAAGTAGGGTTTGGGGTAGAGAGTGAAGGAGGGGGTATCATTTTAGATAGGATGGTCATGATGGGCCTCCCAGAGCCTGAATAAAGCGAAAGGCTTTATGCCTGCAAATTTCTGAGGGAGAGGCATACAGGAGAGGGGATGAGAAGTCCTGAGGCAGAAGCATGCCTAGGGTGGGCAGAAAGGTTGCCAGGTCTACGCCATGTCAGCCAGCGTTAGGGCTAAGGATTATTCTTAATTTTATTTTTAACTTTTTTTGGAAAAAAAAATTTGGACTTGAAGAAAACTTGCAAATGTAGTACAATGGACTTTTGTGTATGTTTTACCTAAATTAACTAATTATTAAATTTCTGCCACATTCGGGCTATCTATATATACGTATACACACATATACATAACTATTATTAGTTTTTGCTGAACTATTTGAGAATAATTTGCATACATGATGACCTTTTACTCGAAAATATCTCATTGTGTTTCTCCTAAGCACAAGGATAGTCTGTTTTATAACTCATACAGAGTTAATACTGCATAACATTATTATCTAATACAGAGTCCACATTCAAATTTTATCAGTTGTCCCAGTAGCCTTTAAGAGACATTTTTTTTTCCTTCATCAGAGTCCAATCCAGGGTCCTACACTGTGTCTAACTGCCCTGTCTCTTTAGTCTGAAACCGATTCTTAGCTTTTCTTTGTCTTTTACAGCACTGATCCTTTTGAAAAGGACAAGTCAATAGTTTTGTGGAATGTCCATCAATTTGAGTTTGTCTGAGGGCTTTGAATTTCATTCTAAATGCGATGGAAACCAGTGGGGAGGTTTGAGCAGAGACTGATTATACTTATGTCTCAGGCTCCATCTGCCTGCCACATGGGAGTCGGAGAAGCTCCTAGAAGAGCAAGCACGGAGGCAGAGAAGCTCGGTAAAGAATGTCGCTATTGTCCAGGGCAGAGCCCACAGAGGTGTGGGCAGGAGAAAGGGTCAGCACTGAGACGCTGACAAGTGGTCAGATTTGGAATATTTAACGGATTTTCTGATGAATTTCATGTAGGGCATGAGATGAAAGGAAAAGAAGAATTCCAGGCTGATTCTTCAAGGCCACTGTTGGAGCCTGAGCCCTGTGTGAAGGGTGGTGCCGTCTCCTGACACAGGAGACTACGGGATGAGCAGTGTGTGTGTGTTTGGGTGGAAGGAGTCCAGTGCTTGCCTTTAGATTTGTTTCCTTTGAGATCACAGTGAGATGTCAGCGTGGAGGTGATAAATAGGCAGTTGGGAATACGAGTCTGGAATTCAGGTGAGAGATTGAAGCTGGAAAACCAAAATATCTAAATCTTACTACTCATACTAGGGATAGCTGCCTTTATTGAGCACTTATGGTGTGCCAGGTATTTTGGCAGGTGCTTTATGTTTATAATACCCTCAGATCTCAACAAATACTGTCATATCAGCACGAATTGCACACCTTTCAAAGACTCTTGCCCCATCTGTCTCCTAGATTCGACTCAAATACCTGAGAGTGCTACAAGGCTGTCCTACATGGGCTTGTGGCTAAGTCTTGTTAATGGATGTGGCCTCTGCCCTGCACCACGGAGTGGGCCTGTGACTCCCTGCTCTGCCCAGCAGGGCTGCTGCTCCCCTGGGAGCTGAGACTCTGCTCATCCTAGATGCTGCTGCCATGGAGGCCTGTGGTGAAACGACGGAGATGCCTGCTGCCCTTTTTGTGTTATGCTGTCTTAGCTGGCCTAAGCTGAGCCAGGCAGATTCTCCTCTGAGAATGCGAACTCCGTAGGTGGATGGAATCACAACTCTGTGAGGTGGACATGTTCCACCAACAGCACCTGCAAGGTGGAGAGTGAGAGAGAAGAAAGTACTCGTACATCAGAAGCAGAGATGAGACCCTAACAGCTTCCCAGGCCTTATGGACTCTGGCTCCACTCCTGCCCTTCAGTTCCACAAGGTACTTCCGTTACCTTACAATAAATTTCCCCTTCCTCCCTTATGCTGGAGATAGTTCGAATCAGATTTTGTTGAGGAAACCAGAGAGTCTTGGCCAGTTATTACGCTCTTCACTTCCTTAAGGATATACAGTAAATTTCAAAAGTGAATATATAAAAGGAGGATACCTGATTGCTCCATGTCGCTGCTCTTCTCCATGAATACCTCAAGCATTGCCTGCATTTTTGTATCTCTAGTCTGTGTTTTCATTAATTGTGTATGACTTCAGTCAATCGTCCTCCTTCGCCCTCCTCTGTCACTTGCTTCACTTTCTCTTTCCCATTTCTGTTATTTTTTAGCTGTTTCAACATCTTTTCATTAACTTCTTCCCACATTGCCTTTTTATTGAGCGTCTGTGTTGAGTTTCTCACAACTCCGCGTCTCTCACCTTTCACATTTGAAAACAATCTTAAGATCAGACAGGGGCAGGCTTTGCTCAATCAGGCCAATCTAAATCTGTCAGCCTCCACTGGAGGTGATCTTTTCTCTTTCCTTTCTCCATTTCCTACTTCGAGCAATTCTAAGAGGATAAGGATGCTGTCCTTGGCCTAGTCTGAACAATCAGAAGGGATCTGTGGGTAAGAATTAAGGTGATGATGTGAGCACAGGAAGCCCTGTTTCCACACCTGTTATGTGTAACCCAATCTCTGAAAACACTTCAGAGTGTCCTTTCCCAAAGTTGGATACTCTCTCCGCTGGGACTTCGATTTGCCAAGGTATGTAATACATGGCCAGCAATCTCTAGCAATACTTTCTCTAGTAGCAGCTTTTTCTCAGAATTCTTTCTGTCCCCAGGCTACCCCTAATCCCTGTAGTTCTGTCCAGAACAAATGGCTGCTTGTAAGTCAGGGTTATTCTCTTAGTATAAGGGGCTTTAATGGGTTTATCCTGAGATTTTGGAGGTGGCTGCAGTGAGGAGGTGAGCAGGAGGCAACTGATATGCACAACTTTTTCATGTGGTCTCACACACTCTTCTAGAAGCCATGCTGCATTCATCTGCCTCCTGGAGGTATCTAAACTCTCTGCAGAACTTTGACCCAGCCCTAAATTCTCGAATGTTCACAGGGGCATAAATGTAAATTTAGTTCCAGGAATAAATAGCTCAGGGTTTTGACAGTTCCCAAAGGTGTACATACAACTATCAACTATCCATCTCAGGTCAATTTTTGATTAATGTATGTTGAGCACTAGGTCTGTACCAAGCACCAGGCTAAAACTTTAGATGCAATAACAAATTTAAACCTCACAACTAATGTTCGAGGTATGTGAATTTCTATTAGGATTCTCATTCTAAAGATAAGGAAACCGGAGCTTCTGTATAGCTTGGCATGTCTAAGCCTGCGTAACTAGTGAAGCAGGTGGACTTCAACTCAAAACTGTGCAGTCCATGATCTTGACCACTCCAGTATGCTGCCTCGCCTAAGGTAGAATACACAAAATAATTATCTACGCACAAATGAACCCTTCATAATGGCCCTGTGGCTCAAAATGTAACCAGAACGCACTCCAGATTTGTCATACACCTTCCTCAGATACACTTTCACTTCTTTCCTAACCTGAACATGTCACTCAAATTGCCTATTTGACAGGATGCTGAGGATCTTATATTTTGTGCCATCCCAAGTTGTTGCACACTGTTTCCTTTTCCTTTCCAAGAAGGAAGATTGAACATTTGTGAGGCGACTCAGGCTGACTTTCCCTTGCACTCAAGAGTGAGCCAATCAATAGCTCTCCCGTAGTCCGTACTGCACTGATGACCAACAGTGCATTGATGGCATTGTTATTTAGTAGCTCAAAAGGTCTTGGTAGAAAATAAATTGTCTCCCTCATCCTCCCCCTCCAGTGAATCCTACCTCACTGCTTCCTGTTGGAAGGCTTTGGAAGCCCTTTGAGTTGTCAAATAGCACCACTTTCCCTTGGCAGTGTTAGCTTATTGATTGAGATAATCCTATTTTCTGAAAATGTCATTTGTGGCAGGTGCAATTCCTACTTGGTTAATTCATCTGTGGTTTTGTCTTGTATATTCAATCCGGTAACAGAATGCTTGCTTGTTTTTTTCTTCTGGAGTTGGAGTTTTCATTATTGAAGCAAAAAAATGGGCCATAAAAATATCACACACGAAGAAATCTCGATTAGAATACATTGCCCTGTTGCTTTTTTCCTGCTGGAGTTTGATGGGCCTACTTTATTCTATTGTTGACAGGACTGGTTTGTTCAATTGGCCTGAACATCATTTTAATGAGGTTGAGGGGACACATTCCAGCTCTGTAGAATATTAGTGTAAACTCCTGGGTCCTGGATGCTCCAGTCTTCTTGTAATCTGCACTCTGCTCTTGAGAGGTGAGATGCAAAGACATCACTAGTCCAAACCCACACCTCGCTGGCAGGCAGCCATGACATCGTATTTCAGGTAAAAAGACCAGTATATATATTCTATTATTGACAGTGTCAAACATCATGCTAGTTAGAGGTACTTGGGGGAAGAAGAGCAGTAAATCCAAAGGGAAATACAACCTAAATAATAACAATGGTGTGAATGTGACTTGTCCATTTGGAAGACACACAGAAAATGGATGGAAGCAGAAAGAAACAATATGGTGAGCTGGGTAGTGAAATAATAAAGAACTTCAAATTGCTCCCTCTTGAATGTCTTGATTATATTCTCTGCGGGGAAGGGAGATGCTCCTTGGTTCACATAGAAATAGAACAAGAGGAAAATCTGCAGCAAGGTATCTTTGCTCAGAAGGGACAGGAGCAATCCAAGACTGTGTTATCCCAGCTGATTTTAGACAATAGAATGCTGCCAATGCTGTGGCTACAAAATTAAGACAAAATAAATCAGATAACTAACAGAATTCTTAGGGTTTATGTCACCGTAAACACTAAGTGCAATGGTTAAGCTGTTTATGTGTATGTTTTTCCCCAATCAGAACTTGATCCATTTGGTATTCTACCTAGTAACAGTGCTTTCCTTGTTTTTCTATGCCTTTGGTTTAATTCTTTTCCAAACTTTCTATCCTTTGGCATGTTTCTTGAACAAAGACCAACAATGTGATCTCTTGATGCCTCTGTTTAGAACACCCAAGAAGTGAGGATTTGCAAGTTTTGAAAGCCAGAAAATCCTACTCCCAAGATCCTTCCCAACAGGAGTAAGTGGTTGCAGTCCACACTGCCTTAAAAAGAACCAGAGTGCAGGCTGAAGTCTTCGAGGGACCAAAACTATTACCAAAGTAAGAATTGTGGGAAAACACCAGCAGCCCAGTGTCACAGATACTAGCCTATTTCTAACTGCTTAAAATTTAAAAATGAAAAACTACAGAAGTGGTATAGTTTACAGAATAAGTGTGTGTGGGCAGGTGGGACAACTTATTGTCAGTAACCTTTAGGGATTTTGTACATGCACCCCGCCCCCCTTTCCTCTGCAGCTGTTCCTCAATTCTTCCACCAGGTGTCCCTATAATCACAGAACAAACATTCCACAGCATGGTATGTAACTTTATTTTTCTAGCATAATAATTTAAAGTATTTACACACTGCACACTCACTGTTTTACAGAGATTCGTATTCATATACCTATGAACGACATCTAAAGATTTCTTTGCAAAAACTTAACACACTGCGGGGTTTCCAAGCATAATAAAGAGGACAAAAAAAGTTTTGAGTTTTTTAAAGACAGCCATGTGGAGCATCTGTGAAAACCAGTGTTTTCCCCCAAGTTGTAAGCTCCCCCAGGAGACCTTTGAACAGAGCTACAGCCTATCCACGTGTTGGTATGACCTGAAACTCTCTGGCAAAGGATTTCAAGAACCAACATGTGCAAGCAGCATTTTCTCTTGAAATCCTAGAAAAGAACAGAAGAAAATAAACCTGGCCTTTATCTAGAGAAATACTTGTATTTCTGAAAGTTACCTGTGGGGACCATTTTACAAGGAAACTGATCAAAGGGAGAACAGCTCAAAATGCATTGCAACTAATAGTGACGCAGGATAAGCACCCCTTTCAACTAAATGATACGGCAAAAGTAACTTTTTACCACGAAGAAAAAATAACAATTTTATTTTCCCAACTAGTACTAGAGGTGGTTGTTTTATTTTCCCTGAAAAGAACAAAAGTATATTAATCATACATACTCTAAACCCAGATACTATAGAAATTCCTACTATTGCTTTTACTTCACTTGTATACTATTTGCACGAAAATAGTGGTTAAAAGTATCCTGAATATTTTTCTTCCCTCATTCTACTCAATTTGGTACATGTCTCCATAGTGAAGAAAAACAGCCACAGTTCAGAGCTGATGATTGGTAGGTACCTAGTCCAGCTTCTATAACAGAATGACAGGCTTTAAGAGTAAGAAGCAGAGTGTGCCTTCATTTTTTTCCCAGACTGCTCAAGATTATTCTCTCATACACCAGAAGGTAGAGAGGTTTGCCCTCTAGATGAACTCACAAATCCATCCTGTGACTGGATGCTACATCAGCTAAGAAACAGAACTTCAGAAATTGACATCCTTTTTTTGCCAGTCTGGGTCTCTGGCAGTACCACTGATCAATATGACATGGCAAAAGAAATTACCTGGCCAACCAAAACTAAGCATAATGTTGGCCTAAATCACTGCAGTACTTAAAATTCACATCGTTTGTTTGCATTTACGTAAACTTGAATTACATGTATGTATCACTTCTTCCTGGAACGAAACATTTACATTGAGATGTAATGATATGAACCTACCTATCCTGGAGTTAACTTTTTCAGTTACTGTTCCTGCCTTTTGTTCTTCTTTTCCTTTTGCAAGGAGGTATCAACAATGGAATGGAAGAGGTAAGATTATTATTTTACTTTATAGGGATTTCATCAAGTTACATGAGCAAGCGACTAAATAATATTCAACTACGGGTGTTAAGATAGAGTACCTGATTAAAAAAAAGAGACTACCTGGGGAGCACAATGCTTATTAATGAGAATGTCCAGATTAACCAGCACCCAGAGCTGGCCACACACTGAGTCAGGCCAAGGAAGCTTTTCTGTCATTATCACCCTACTCTGTTCCATTATGCATACACACACGTCAAAGACGGTGACGAAGACCATGGTGTGGAGGACAAGAAGAATCTAACAAACCTCAGGTCTTGGATCCATAAGGTGTGAGGTGGAGGAGGGATTGCTGGGGGTGGAGACAGGGCGTGCTGTGTTTCTAGGCCCAAGCAGCTAAGGAAGAGAGAGTTGAACACATGGGCTTACACAAGTCATACAGAGGAAAAAGAAGGGCAAGGCATGATAATTACTAAATTTACAGTTTCATGTTTTGCTTACACAGAATAGTTAAAAGAGGAAAAAACTACAATGCAAACAGGGGAATGGGATGAGAAAAGGTCTGGGAGCCACTGGGGTCTAGCAAGATGCTAAACCACCATTCACTAGACCCTACAAAACAGCAATTTCATATGGTTCAACCTAATACACTCTGTGTTCAAATATATAATTAGAATTGAGTGTTAACAAGAATGGCAGTAATATCCTCCCCTTCTGAAAAAGTAACAGCTGTTAGAGAGGAAGAGGGCTTCTTAAGGTCAGTGTTTTAACAGAGTCAAAAGCACCTGCAAAGCTGGGAGTTAACTATCCTTTCAAACCAAGCAAGGGCAGAAGGGTGAGGACACAGTTCAAAGGAAGAGGCAGCTCCACCAGGGGGTGGCGAGTGACATCTGCACGCCAAGGCAAATCAGTAGCAATGGGAAAGGGCAGGAGGCAACAGCCAAGAATAGCTACGAACTGGTCGCCTTCAAAGGGAACGCTCCTGCGTGTGGTGTCTGTGTATATGCACTATACATATTAACCAGGTACACACATAAATATTTAATATATAAAAAATAAAGTGCTTTCTAACAGGTCCCCACGCAGGGACATTATAAAACATTTCACAAAACTGCAAAACAAAATTGATACAATCAAAGAACGCTACATCCAACATATGTGAAAACAGCCAAACACAATATGTACAATCTGGTGGGTGTCCCAGGACAAACATCCTGTCATATACATGGTATATACATATATACTCTTTTACTCAATATATTATGACAATATATATTTTAAAATTTTGTTATAGACAAAAAATAAAAAAAAACAAAGACAACCCCTACAAAAACACAATAAGGATCAAGCATGTGAGTCCGAGACTGATAGACACATTGCTGCCTCCACAGGGAGTCCCATTGCCACTGCTGGGGAAAATGTGCCAGCGTTCCTTCCTTGGGTGCAGCGCCTCCACATCCTCCAAGGCACTGTGGGCTGCGGCGGTGAAGTTGGCATCACCGGTGGTGAGCAGGTCGAAGACACAGGACTGGAAATAGATGTCCTTCACTGGCATCTTCTCATGGCATTGAGTGTTGGCAGTCTCCAGTGTGTAGCCAGGCCAGGCCTGCACCAAGGAGGTGTGAGGCGGGCTGTGCCCCAGGATGGCAGACACCTGGCCCTGCCCATCATCGATGCGCTCACTCAGCGGGCAGCCGTTCACGCACAGCTGCAGGTCCTGGCTTTCCTCGTAGGACATGGCCAGGTCCTCAGGCATGCGGATGGCGAGGGTCAGGTAGCGACCCAGCTGCCGCACGAACACCGTGGTCCCTATGTAGCGGGCGTGCATCTCCACGTAGCGGCCACTCTCCCTCTCCACGATACGCAGACTCTTGGCATCGCCGTCCCCGCCACTCGTGGTGCCATCCACAAAGGCAGCGGGCAGGTCGTCTGTCACAGCTTGGTAGACTTTCTGATCTGTACATTCATGGTGGGCTTTGAAGATGATAGTGATCTGTGGGAAGGCACACGCACAACGTTTAACACGGTAAGAGGGAAGCGGAATGGTGCGACCCTCTGCAGCAAGCGCTCCCTCCACTTTGGAGGTGAATGGCTTAAGACAGAATCTCCACATTCGACTCAACTGCTCTTTCCTCACAAATTAATGGTATCACTTTTAGGAAAAATTTTTAAAAGTCCCATGTATTTAATGACTTAAAATTTAACATAAATCTGGGGAACGTGCATCAAGGAAAAACTTTCTTTACTTTCCTAAGACAGAGAACGGTGTTACTGTTGGGATCTAGGCAATGTTTATTGATAATTTAAATCTTGTCTCCTTCTAAAAATAGACAAGCCATGGTATACCTCTGAGAGAAAGAAAAAGTTTCCTAAGTTACACAGAAATGTCAAGGACCTTAATTAACAGTATATGCTGCTTTCTAAAAAGATTCTTCACTGGACTACAGAACCATACCCCATGCCTCATCACTACAAACTTACTTAATACAAATACTGAGAGACAAGCAGGGAGCTGTGAGGAGGGGGAACCCCAGCTGTAGCCACCAGCAAGCTGTGCCTCAGGAAAGCTTTCTCTAACTCCCTTCATCGAATGTTTCATTTCACTGGCTAATCCCCGCGACGGGGAAATCACTTGGCAAATACAGCTCCCAAGCACTGGCAGAGACTAAATACCCTAAACCTAGTTACAGCAAATGTTTTCCCCAAACAGCACTATGGTCCTTTAACTTCCCAGAAATCTTTTCCCAGCCAACTCTGAATTCTCCAAATTAAGCACACAATTCATGGAGAAACAAATCTACTGATAATACGAAAGGCCTCCCTTTAGCGAACCCATTTTCTTTCTTGCAGAATCCTTTAATTAGAACAGTTATAAAAAACCTGAACAGCACCTTCACCTCCCACACGCCCAATGCCCTGGGACAGGTGGTGGAAGGAAGATAACTATGAAGAGACAGGGGCTCCCGTGTCACACAAGATACGGAAACCGTTCCAAAGACAAAAAGACTGCATTTTGAGATTTGGGTCATTGCTAGCAACTGAGGTAACAGATTTCTTTTTTCCTTCTTGAGAAAGCAAAAAGTATCAGGTGACTTCAGTCAAGGAGGAAGGTAGACAAGCCAAACACTCTATGAATTACTCTGGATGGAGGAAACCTTCCACCTCCTGCAAAGGAACTAATCAAAACAATAGTCCCTTTTTAAAAAGGCCAGAAAATGCCCCCCTCCCCCCAAGTCCTCACCACCACCCTCAAGTTTATGTCTGAAGTTTTTTTTTTTCCCCAACTTAGCCAGCATTTGCTCACACTATTTAATTCCACACGTTCCCACTGGTGTTGCTTGACTGGAATTTTCCAGCCATTTCATTTTACTTCAGCCAGTTATAAAGCCAGATCTGAACCAGCTGCACTGTAGCAACTGGTTAAATTCATATCCGTTGTTTGCAGCTGCAACTAAAAGCCAGACAATGTACTACGAAAATGCTGGTTTTCTCCCTTCCTAATTACCCTGAGCCACAATTTGATTTCACTACCAGCCTTCTCACATTTCAACACCTCCTTAACAGCCCAAAGGAGGTGTACCAGAGATGATTTCAGGAAATTTGTTGTGCATCCAACCATAGGACCTTTCAGAGTGAAAGGGGTTTTGAGCTAGATAGCTAATGGGACTATAAAATAGATTTATTTGGTGGCTCTAAAGTCAGTTTGACAAGTGCTTTTTTAAGGTAAGCTGGCATCCCTTGGAGGTGAAAAGATTAATTCAAGAACATTTTGCACCTGAAAATGTTGAAAGTTAACAATACAGATGGCTAAAGTAAGAGTTAGTAATAGACTTATTAATAGATAATCACTATCCTCATTTTCAACCACAACTCAAAGATTAAACAAACTCTTCTAAAATAGCTAAGTAGTTCCTAAGTAATTTCTCTTTCAAGTCTAACAAACCTCAAATTTAAACCAACTTGGTATTATTTGCAAGAACTAAGTACTTTTTTGTTCACCTTAGAAAAAAACAAAGAGGAATTACTTTTGTTGGGACAACAAAGCAGAGATATCCAATTCCAAATAAGTTTCCACAAAGCAAGCAAGAGTCAGTATTAAGATGAGTGGAATAGTTCCACATGTCTTACCAAGCCTGTTTTTTTCATTAAGCACACAATTCCAACTCAGGAACTCAGGAGTCATTTCAAACACCTCACACGTTATTGTCCTCTGCTATGCCTGAGACACTAGCAATAACGCCCAAATAATTAGAAGATCAAATAAAAGCTCTACTTCTGCTCTAGTATCTACAACCACAAAATATTCCAGTTAACCTAACAGATTTGTCTGTGTTTCCAATTTGCTAGTAGTGATTTTCTCTGAGATGATTAAGCTGATATTTCTCTTGTTTCCCTACTGGGCAAAGTAATTCTCATACAGACTGTATGTATGGAACTATCCCTTGAATCACAATGCTGAGGGTGATGAATTCGATCACAGAGCGGGTTTCTTGAGTGGTCTCCTGTAGTTTAAGTATGTACTGAACAGGTTATCTAGAGATATAATCAATGTAAATGTAAAAAAACACTGGGTAAGAGTTTCACTTGACTTAAGTTTTTAATGCAATTTCATTCCTCATAAAAATTACAACATGAGCTCTTAAAAAGCAAGCACTCAGCCATGAAAAGCAAGAGATTAATTTTCAAACTATCTTCCTCTTCAGAAAAGCAACATTTATTCATTCTTAATAATTCTTACTTTAAAAACATTCAAAATTGGCCGGGCATGGTGGCTCACACCTATAATCCTACCACTCTGGGAGGCCGAGGCAGGTGGATTGTTTGAGCTCAGGAGTTCGAGACCAGCCTGAGCAAGAGTGAGACCTCGTCTCTACCAAACATAGAAAGAAATTAATTGGACAGCTAAAAATACATAGAAAAATTAGCCGGGCATGGTGGCACATGCCTGTAGTCCCAGCTACTCGGGAGGCTGAGGCAGGAGGGTCGCTTGAGCCCAGGAGTTTGAGGTTGCTGTGAGCTAGGCTGACGCCACGGCACTCTAGCCTGGGCAATAGAGTGAGACAATGTCTCAAAAAACAAACAAACAAACAAAAAAACACTCAAAATTTAATTTGAAGTTCTTGGAAATTCCAAACTTTTTACATTTCCAACTAGTAGCTATCAGAGTATAAAAACAGAATATTCAAAATGGTATTCAAAACTCTCACACAGATAATTTAGAAACATCAGGTATGTTACTTCCTTTTCCCTTCTATGAACTGATCCATATGCTGTCATAACTCAATTTGGCACATCTGTTCTATGCCGCACCATTTATTATTAATGGATGGCATTTCTGTGCATTTAAAACATCAATGCCTTTTGTTAAACCTCCCCCACCCAGTCCCTCTCAACTCCCACCTTAGACAAACTACTCTAGTTCTCCTCATTCATTTTTAATGTTTCACTCCCTGAGATCTTTACCACCCGCGAGGTCTATTAGGAAGAGAAAGACAGCAGATACAAATCAACCTTTCCACATAGGAAAGGCAATAAGAGGTTAAGAAGATTTGCTGTGAAATATCAAAGTTAAGAGGCACCCGCCTCTCCTTTCCATCAGGAAAAAAGGAAGATTTTTAAAAATATTTTATATTAAATAAAAACGAGGTAGCCAACAGAGAGGAAAACATAGGCAATGCCTCGCCAAGAGATAGAGCTATCTTCCCAAGGCACAACAGCTTGCAAAATGCTACACACAGGCTTTAAAACAGAATTCCCCAACAGCAGTGCACTTAACTATTTGTGTATATTATATTTTGAAGAAACATTTATCTGTGTTTAATCAGGCAATTTGGCACTTCAAGTACAGGACTTTTCTGGAATCCTCAAATACCAGACTTTTAGATTTGAAGAACTCAAGTCTCTTAAGATGGGTCAGTAAATTAAACCATAGTAGTCACACAAATTAGCTTGAAACACATGGAAACACAGTTTTGATATGTTAAAATTCTACTTGTGTCAAAGGAAAATAAATTTTATTTAATATAGTCAGCTGACCATGTCTGTATCATATCCTCTGGGTATAATGACAGGTTGAAAAACAGCAGACTCTATGGGAGAATAAGAACACTGTGTTCATGGCTGTTTTTACTCTTACATATGTGTAAATGGCATGCAGCTTCTGTAATCAGTCTCTTCCCCAATGAACAAAAAGAAACCATTCCAATAAAAGCACAAGCTTCAAAGAAGAAAACATGCGTGCTCTATCTCTATCCCTAAAACACCCAAATTTTACTTTTAAGGGTGATTTTTTTCTAAATGTTGGGAAATCAGAGCCTAGGACACTCTGAAGCACCAAAAGGAAGTAGAGGCCTTTGAAGGGACCTTCCCGTAAATGTCTTCCCTGTTTCTACCCTTCCCTATTTATCAGGGTAACCCTGAAGTATGGATCTTGGGCAGAGCAGAGCTACTCTGTCCAGGCAGGGAGGTAAACTGTCCACTGGTTACACAAAACTACAAAGAACTCTGGGTCTCTCCCCCTTTTGTGGAGGAGAAAAAAAAAGACATGTTCATTTAGAGTACTTTTTTTTCTGAACAATTTCATGCAAAACCTAGAGGGTTTTTATATGTGCCATGTTTAAGAAAAAATGTTGGGCTGGAAAATACTTGATGTCATTGATAATTTTACTTAAAAAAATCAGGAAAAAAGATGTTAGCTGTGAACTCAATGAACTGGAATGTTATTTTATAATAACTATTCATCCTATATATCCAATATCTACAAGAAATTGACCTTAGGACCCACGAAAGTATATTGTGTTAAATAATTTTCTTGGACTAGGACAAGATACTAGCAGTAAGACAGTACATGTGTTGATGAAGTGAGTGGCAGTTTAAAAATCTTACCCTAGACTCCTTTGGGGCTTGAAGTAGACTGTAAGAAATCTACTACCTTCAAAAGACATATTAACAAAACAGGTTTCTCTACCCTCAAGTCTCTTTCCACAGAGCTCTGTTCTAGGAGCACTCATAGGGATCCAGAGAAATGGAATGGATCAGACTTCTTCAGTGTTGCCCTAGGTAATACATACATGCAGGAACAGGGGCTGACTTGGCTGTTGGAGGGGTACTTGGCAGCAGATGGAGAAAGAAGAAACCACGCCAGAGGGGAAGGACACCCACAGCTGAAGGCTGCTAGGGTGGTCTAGAGAAGCATCAAGCTCTGTGGCTAGGCAGAGAATGAAAGGGAAGCTGGCCCGGGGATGACACATAAAAGGGACAGGCACGAAAATGCAGGCTTCCAAAGAATAATTTCTGTACACTTAAAACAAGGACGGCTGGAAGCATAAGTAGGGGCAGAGACAGAGAAATTGGCTAGCTTCCTTGTGCAGACCAGAGCAACGCTACACAGAGCACGAGGAGGAAAGGCCTCCAGGCCTCTAAGTCTCAGTCACTCCAAACACTCCAAAGGGACTTCTCCTGCAGCTTGTCTGTTGTGGGCAAACTGCACTGTGGGGAGGCCAGCAAATGCAGCATTCACTGTGCTTCTAGATGTGAAGTTAGGCAGGCCTAGGCTGCCACTGTGCTTCAGACTAGAGGCTAAAAATATTTTGAAAGGTGAAAGCCAGGGCTGGAGGCAGTAACTCTGCTGGAATCTGCCCTAGCAGGTCTTGCCTTCAGGCAGCCCCTTCGGACGGGGAGCGGGGCAGGGCCACAGAACCAGAGGCCTGGTGGGACCTTGAACAAATAAATGCTCTGGGTCTAGGTTCAGCACAGCTGTTCTCCAAACACATGGGGATTAGGAAACCACAGCTTCTTTGATCATTTTTCAGTTTTGGGAGGTGAGCAAAAAAGTAAAAGGGCTTAAAGGGTCTTCGCAATACACTCACACTCTGTCGCTTCTAGGTTCAACTTCAAGTCTCCAGGGCTTAACAAAGAAAGGCCCCTGAGAACTCAGGAACAAGGTGGTTAGAAGCCCGTCACCAAGTATTTCAAGAAGCCAGTTAACTGAAATGCTACAAAACACTATCCTTCTGTCTGCACTTTCCTTTGGGCAGAGAGAGGGGAAGACCTCAACACTCCATAAAAGCACATTTGTATACATATGTGCATGCGCACACCTTAAATAGAAAGATTTAAACCCTCATCCCCATTTCAGGAGCACACGCAGAGCAGATGAGAAGTTAGTGTTTAAATGCTGTCAGATCAATTCTATCCCCAGTATACACACCATATTCCAACATGAAAGAACCCCACCAGAGTCAGCTAAACTTTCTTCTGGCTCCAACTCTTAAAATAACCAGCTAACTGGAGCATAAAGAGCTCCTCTCTCCATAGAATCAGTTTTACCTCAAGTTCTTTCTAGACCCAACAGCACCGTGTTTTCACTGCAAGGCTGTCAGTTAAAGTCTGTATCTTACATGTATATTAGCTATTCCTGTTAGTTATCACTTCCTGAGAAGATGAGCAGATTCAAAAGTCCTTACGTTACCCCACCCACAAGCACACAAAATTCAAAACAGTGGAAGAGCAAGTTCTACTGCAGTCAAAACAAACAGAGACAAAATGGGTAAGGTAGCATTTTTCACTGTTCGACACCGTAGGTAACTTTTTTACACTCCACATTCCACACAGGCAGAAACTGTTTGGTTAGCATTAATTGAAGCCAACAGCTAAAAAAAGTACCAACCATCCAATGTTTCCTTCTTGCCCCTTCCCCTCAAAACGTTGACTCCAAGAAAATTTAACAGGGCAGAGAGAGAAATGTGGAAATGTTACAGAAAAGCAAGTTGGCCTCCTGCCTCTGGTTTCAACTATGGAGGAGTAATGCATTTGTTTTACAGCACCAGAGGCCCTTAGGCCCCTCATGGCTTGGACAGGCCTTGGTTAACTTCACTTACAAATGGGGGATTTTGAAGGTCTCTTCCTCCTTCCAAACCACCTTTAGGACAGAAGCGGCAGGGGCAGGGAGATTAGAAAGATGGCGAAAGACTAACCAGGCAAGAATAACAAAAGAATAACCAAGGCAACCCTATTTATCTTACAAAATAATCTTCACACTTGCAGGTTCCTCATATAGCTAATAATTTCTCCTCCTTTCTCTGCTTTCTTTCCCCACACGCACTTGGAAACCATTTCACCTCCAGGCAATTTACTGCAACCATATGAAGCAAAGTTGAGTGGTTCCTGGGCCTGAGACCTTGTAACGCAGGACAAACAAGAGCTGGGCAGGAAACGGAAAGGACAAATAAGAACACTGCCCCTGAAAGTATGGCTGATTTCTGCTCTTCTAAAAACTATTCTCTCATGTTTCAACATTGTTTCTACAATAAATTCAGGGAGAATAAGAATATCTAACACATGCTTTCATGAGAGTTTTAAAAATGAGACAGGACCCTGGAAAATGAATTTAATTAAGAACTAGTGACTGTGACAGTCAAATTCAAGAAAGCTTTTTGGTATAAAATCAAAGATCAGCAACCTTTCAGAGGTGAGAGTTAGGCCCTGCTAGGTTGTAGGTGGGAGATGGGAGAGGAAATACAGATGTACGTGATAGGCCGCCCTCCTCGCAATGGGAGGTGGGGTAAAAACACTGACTTGTGAAAACAACCAAGGCAGGGAGGCTTGCGCTCTGGGTGACAGTGTGGGACAGGCCTTCACAGCAGCCCACTCTCCTGACCCTTCTTGACACCCATTTCGACTTGCTATATAACATCTCTGGAAACCAGCCTGTGAATGTGGTTCACCGATGTTCTACAAAGAAACCCTGAAAATGACTGGGTTTATACATAAACCCCATACTTTTCCACCAACTGCTGAAAATTTTAGTTATGTGCTTAGTTAGATTGAGGCAGAGGCTGAATTCACCTCCGCCATCTCCTATACATAGTGGGTCCTTTCATACTTGATGTTTCAAACTCAGCACCAAATTAATCACACATTTTATCAGAGAGATGATTACACTGAGCAGGGAGCTATAACTGCAAACTTCTTTTCCACCTGTTCCCAGTATGCCTCAACTAGTCTCACAATTTTTTGCATCTTTGTAAAACAAGGAGAATCATGGTAAGGAACAAATGTCAAAGAGATAGCAAGAATTACCATATGTAATTATAACAAAAATAAACGGCAATCTCAGATTTTAAGGATTAGTTACAATGTATCTGCAAGACAGTTTGTGGTCTCTAAAGAAAATAACATACATGGCCTCTTTACAACACTGCATACAAGAAAGTGTCCATATATTCAAAACACAATCCTGTCAATGGAAGGAGCATCTTCCTTAGCCCCTAAAAATAAGAATAATCACCACTGTGTAGCTCACATGGGTCTTGGTAAAGATACTAAATACATAAGGGACTGCAAAACCTTGGCTACAAGAAATGCACTAGGCCTGGGGTCAACGTAGGACAGATTTCCAAATCTTGATGCATAGATATACTTACAATGACAGTTAAAAGCCTTTGCAATACAGGTATGTCTGGCTCTGATTTTGTAACCAACAGAGAATGACCCAGAACACTGGTTTACATGCCCACATGCTGTTGTGGAGTAATAACTACATGCGAAGAGGCATCAGAAAGCAGGAGTGGACCCACCTCATGCTCTAGAAACCTATAAAGGAATGATGTTTCATCACAGTGGAAAACCCTGGGTTATACAATTTGAGGAAGACATTAACCAAGAGTAAACCAAACTAAGTCTTTCTGTATCTCTAGTATCATCAACCAGTGGAAATTTTCAGGAACTTACAAGAAAGTTGCCACATAACTTGAGATTCAGGGATAATTATGAAATTTAAAATATTTATATATACTTGATAGGCAGGGTGTCCTACTGCTTTGGACAGGTGCTGAGAGCTGCCTGTGGATTACAGGAGCTGGTGGTCCATGGCAGCAGAAAGAACATACAAGGCAGCCAGCTCAGAGTGCCCACTCACCTGGCCAACAGGCATCTGGTTTGGTCAAGCACAAAGAACACATCCTTTTCCTAAAGGCAAACTGCCTTAAGGTAAACCACCTTCTCTCACTCAAGTAGAAGCACAGTAAAACATGCAGCAGAGGACCTGGACCAGGACCTGTTGTCATCCCTAATCTCCTCTCCTATTTTTAATTTTGTTTAATTGAGGTTGAAAAATAAGATAAGAAAGCAAGAGTGGTGAAAAAGAGTATGATTAACATGAAAACAAAAGAAAAAGTAAAGGTAACCAAATTACTTGTAAAAAAATAATTACTAGAAATATTGTCACAGTACTGCCATATAATGGTATTAAATAATACCATTATTTAACAATATAAACGCTATTAAAAATCATTGTTTAGATGTACAATTTAATAATAAATGAATGCTTGAATTTTTTTTGGAAAAGGAATCATCTTAAATGCACTTGAGAGACTGACAATTCTAATACATGCTACTAGGAATACATCATTATTATTGTTATTTTTTTTGAGACAGGGTCTCACTCTGTCGCCTGGATTAGAGTGTACTGCAACCTCAAACTCCTGGGCTCAAGCAATCCTCCTGCCTCAGTCTCTCAAGTAGCTGGGACTACAGGCACATGCCACCATGCCTGGCTAATTTTTCTATTTTTTGCAGAGACAGGATCTCACTATGTTGCTCAGGCTGGTCTGGAACTCCTGGCCTCAAGTGATCCTCCCACCTTGGCTTTCCAAAGTGCTAGGATTACAGGCATGAGCCACAGTATCCAGCCTAGGAATTCATTTGTACAGTTCAGTATCTTTCATAAAATAAAGAATTTACTCCATGATCACCTTCTATGATCATGGTATCCATAGATCCTTACCGGGCCCACTTAAACTGATACACAGATAAGCAGAATGGACTAAATGGGAGTTGAGACTGACAGGCTAGTTCAGAGAATGTGCAAGCAGAGAATGTGGAAGAAGTCAAGCATCCTCACAGATGACCTGGGTTTTCCTGTGTGTGAGGCACAGGAGAGCTACTGATAGGTGTCTTCTCTGGAGCCTATAATGCATAGGCTACCTCCATACCACAAACAAAACTGCCTTTCCTTCAAGCATAGCTAACTCTGCCAGTTCTGAGCCTGTCCCTCTCATCTCTCTCTCCCCTAGTGCCTGCAAGCCCGCAGCTACCTCTCCCAGCCAAAGGTGGGGAAGATGGCCCAGAGCTGATGTGGACCTAAGCCGAGTATGCAGGTGTGCCAGACAGTTCTGTAGCCCCTGGGGTGTAGAGATGAAAAACCAGCCCTGGCTTCCCCTTCAGTAACACACCTACCTGGCAAGGTGGCCTAACTGCTACAGACTCCTCCGAAGAGGGAGAGTATAACAGGCTGGTGGAAGGCAAAACTAAAAACAGAGGCCCCGAGAAAGCATACCTGTGTATGACAAGACCAGCTGGAAAGCGAGCCTTATTTTTCCCAGGCAAGGGGAGGAGAAGGGCCGCGGTAAGGAAGAGAACAGTAAACCAGGGGAGATAAGGCAACACCATCGGGCGCTGCAAGACTATCTGCCTTACACTCACAGCTCACCATGTAGAAAAAAAGACAAGACTTAGGCTAATAAATGGCCCCTTGAGCACAGATGACTTCACTTTCTTTCACTGCATTTAGCTTTCCCCCATTTTGTCTTTCTGTGATGAGGGAAAAGGGGGTATTTATGGGCAGGTAGAGCTCACAAGCTTAGGCTTGAAGATGGCTTGCTCAATAGGCCAGGTTCCCAGGGCTGAGTAGTCATCTTAGTGACCTCACTGAGCAAAATACCTTGGGTCCAGTGCTTCAGGGCAGTGCTAAAGGTAATGAAATGAACGGATGTTTATAATTTCGGTATCAGAGCGGGCCAACCAGCCAATGATATCATCAGTCTTTAGTGAAACTGAGTATATATGGGCCATTAAAAACCCTTGACCACACAAGGATGGTTCACTATTGGCCATGTACAGTGCTGAGTTACCCAATAACTGGTCTATGTATGTGCTTAAGTGCTCTACAAAGCTAGGATGCCTGTGAAAAAAAAATTCTGAAAGATTTTGTGTCTCCTATTGTTTTATTACCACCATTTTTTCATGCTCAGGGCCTTTAGCATTAACATGAGTCTTCAAGAGTAACCTTCCAGATTCTTATGGGAGCTTTAGAGAGAGTTTCAAAAAGATGGAAAAAACCCAAAAAACCAACTACTAGAGGTTGTGCAGGCATAGAGTAATTTGTTGCTGAACAGCATGGTTACCAGATGTGGGGAAATACTTTCCAACAATGCAGTTAAAGACCAAGTGTTCTCACTGTCCACTGGAATTTATGTCAGGGACCATTCTTCTTCTTTTTTTTTTTTTTTAGACTAGATAAACCTTCACTCCTCACCAAACTGAGGGAGAAAATAAAGTTGTACTTTTTATTTATTTGCTAAAAATTATGATAGCTTCGACAACTGAAATAAAATGAATTTAAGTACTTAGCGTAAATTGTTTTGTTTATATAATATTAATACTCATGTTACTGTTATCCCCCAAATAGTTTCACTATAATCAATAAAATGCATAGAATTTTGAAAGATTTAATAACAAACAGAAGTGACATGTGATTGGACAGAAAGCATGAAAATCTTTGGGTTTATGAAAAAAACCACTATTTCCCCATGTAAACAGCTCTTATCAATCTCTATTGTCTTGTTTGAAAGTTATTCCTTCAAGTCCTCAATTATCTGCACAACTGATGATGACTTTTTCCATTCTCAAAAGATCATCTTCATGAATTTTCAGTTACCCAAGGACTATTCTCAGGTTGCACGCATCCTAAGACTTTGCAGCAATGATGGATTTTTGGCTATGATTTTTCTTACAACTTCATAATTATATAACTTTATAACTTGTAGCAAATACATATTCTGAGAATGAGAGACAGAGAGAGTAAGAAAGAAATGATTTGCATATGTACAAAAACCAGAGGGAGAATAATTTGAGATGTGGAATTTGGTAAGGCAAAAGACAAGCTCAAATTTTTACTGGCAGCTGAAGTATAAACATTTTGGAGTTCCCCTAAGATGTCTGGACCAGTGTTTTTAACAGTCTTCTTTGTTCAGAGCACTGACTTCTAATCTTAGATTTGTGACACCCTTGGGTATCTCCAGCTATCTCCTGAGGTGTTGTAAAATTCCCTCCATAAAATGCCAAGCAAAATACTTTAAATTCATTTAAAAAATATGCCACACATGTTTAGAGGAAAGGGCGGGTGCCTGGGAATCAAAAGAACAGTTATAAGTACTTCAAAGCTTGATCCTTGTCAATTATATTTTAGTCTAAACCAATTTATGAATAGATAAATACAGGAAATTAAGCAAGAGGAGATGGTCTGTGTATGGTTTAGTGGTTGAGGAAGACAGGGAAGGAGGTGATTACCTGGGACACCATTTTAGTGGAAAACTCTTTCTCATTTTATTTACTAATGATTGAATTAGCACTGACTGGCAATTAGAAACCCAGTTCATAGCTCCTCTCTACCTACTTGCACTCAGATACTGGTACCTTAAAGTTAGCTTCAAAGATCTCTGTACAGCATTAGTTTGTTCGAAGCAAACAAACATGGACCATGGACACTGGCAGCTGGGCATGCATGGTAAGCTTAACTTAATTTTATCAGCTGTTAACTTAGCTTAGCTCTAATTTAAACTGTTAACCTGAGGCCTTGAGAGTACATGGCAGTTATATATCACGGCTCTGCAATATCCAATTCTTAACCTCCCTGGTCACCAAGAGGTTAGTAACTAAAACACCACTGTGTGTTTGCCATTGGGAAGCTGACTTATTGCCACTACATTTTACTACAGCTTCCAAATCTCCAAGAAAGTGTCTCCTGATGGGTCACTGCCTCTGGCTTCACAGCTTTCTTCATTCAGAACACCTACTTCAGTTATCTGATACATCTGAACCTAGATTTCTTCAAGAAAAGTCATAAATATGCACTCAAAAAAGATATCACTGAAAAAAAGCACACATTTTTCTATTGAAACAGGCCTGCCTTTTCCCTGGAGAACTCAATTTCACTGTTTACTTTTCATTCTTCATATCGCTGCCTACTTAAATTTAGAGCCACATTTTACATTCCAGAGAGAAATCCCTTACTAAATAATTTTTATTTAACCCTTTAACAATTTAGTTAATTGCTTTCCAAAAAGACAAAAGTTTCTTTTAAATTACACCTTTTATACATATTCCAAAAGTTATCTGAAGAGTCAAACACCTAAAAGTTATGAGTAGGGAGAGAGAAAAAAGAAGGCATACTTGCCTTATTTGTAGCAGTAGCACTGGATCCAGGGACCACGGGTACATTTGTCACTTGAACCGAAAGATAATTATTATCTATGAGTGGCCAGGCCCCTTCCACTTTACATGTTTGGAAGTGATCCTTGAAAGTTCTTAGGTGAGGATCTCCAAACAAGCCACAAAAAAGGTAATTAGGAGGGTTCTGGTCCCCTCCCCTATGTTCTCTGGCTCCTGAGTGACTGTGATAGTTACAAGGATCATGGGTCACTTCAGGGTTTGTAGAAGATGTGGGTCCATCCTTGGAACAATTCCTCTGGCTCATGAGGTCACTGATACCCAACACAGCAGAATGGTACACCAGGTTACCACGGCAGGCTTTTGAAGTTCGCTGGGTGCAGCCAGCATAGGCACGCAGGGCCTTGCAAAACTCAGAGTCAAAGCCGTCAATGGCAGAGTTCAGGTGCGAAGTCAGGGACACAAAGTCTGTGGTGCATTTCTGGATTCGACATTGGGCGGGCTGTTGGCAGTCACCTATGGGAAAGACGACAAGACCAAACATTTGTAAATGCTTCATAACTTCCAGAGCTACATGAGAAAATGACATTCTCCCCTGGGAACTGTTTGTTCTTTTTCATATACTGTACTCCTATTTTAAGAAGCCTTCAGAAATAGGGTTGCATTGTGCTCCTGTGCCTCTCTCAAATTAAGCCACTGGGAGAAAAACTGCATGCAATTAGTTAACTTAAAACTTTAAAGCACAGGTTATTGTGAGTGAGCGTAAGATCAGTCCAGTGCTTGTAGGTTAAAATTATAAGGGAATAATACATAAAATGTTTTATCAATGTAGGTATTTATTTATAGATTTTGAGAAAGATTTCTCTACTCTAAGGCCAAGCCAAAGATATGAACTTTGTTTTGATTTTGAAAACTGCATGGATTTGCTTCAGAAAGCATTGTAAAAGCAAAACCATGATTAAAGCCTCCACACCTTAGGAAGAGGTAAAATCCTAAATTATAGTATGATTAGTTTAAAACACCTTCACCTGATTTACTTGTCTGGCTACCGGGTAAGAATAAAAAAAAAAAAAAAAAAAATCCAAGTACTATTTCACTCTACCTTTCCTGAGGAATGTTTACCAATAAATTGTACATAAACTGACACAATTTCCTGGTTTCTACAAAATGTAAATGCTCTTTTTTTAAAAAAAAATAAAGTGATTCTTTTGACCAAACTGTGTATTTACTTCTCGCTTAACATCCATTTCTATTATACTAGGATCCCAGCTCCATAGCAGACCACAAGTAAGTGGTCTGGTAAATAAAACTACACTAAAAAGTAAAGGTACGTTAAATAAAAAGTACATAAGTATAATACCTTGGAATTATGCTGCAGAGACAGATGATCCCAATCATGTTTTTTCCAGAAAAAGAACCAGAGAACTATAAAACACAGAATTCTTAGAGTATATGTAAACCTTACTTTTGCCCTTAAAGCAACAATTCACATAAACTTAATGATTTAACACATTAACTGCCATATGAGTTGTATTTAACTCACAATAGTTTTGAGCCCGAGGCCTGGCAAAGCATAGGTAACTCATGTCTCTTCACCTTGGGAACCTTGAGAACTATTTTTCAAGTTGAGTATAACTCACACAGAAAACAATAAAAAATAACAAATTTTTCACTGAATTAGAAAGGATTCTTTTGTTTTTGAAGTTTTTACTCTATTTTTGTAATAAAACACCATGGCCCTAAGGAAAAGAAAATCCATTTTTTTTTCTAGTGTGACAGTAGAAGTATTAATAAACAAAGCTACAAATGATGTAATGAAAATTTAAGTATTACTGAACTATATTTAAAAAAATCAATTTCCAAATGATGTTTTTGCCACTAACTTCTCAAGCAAAACTTTATAAAACCTCTTAAAGCATAAAAACCACAAACACAAGAACTGTCGATACTAGGTGAGTCATGTGCTAATCAATCTCCTCAAGTTTTAGGTTTCTCATCTGAGAAATGAGGTTGTTCTAAGACGAACTTTGTGATCTTTTCCAGGCATAAAATATCTTATAACATGTATTCCAGGTGAAGGAAAAAAATTCAGGGCCAAGAGATTATTATTAAATATATAATTATTTAAAGATGAGGATACAATAAGCTTTAGGATAATATTAAGATTTAGGACTTCATCTGATAAAGACTTAAAATCAACCTTAATATTGTCTTAGAAAGCTATTTTAATATTTTCAGTGGCAAACTGCTTTTAAATCTGAAGGAAGTAGCCTGTAATCTGTTTCTGGCTTTACTCAGGAGAAAAGGATGGGAGGGGACAACCTCCAAAGGCAACTACTCTGTCATCATTTTTAAATTTCAAAAACCAAAGAGGAAAAAATATTATAGTCTAGGCTTGATACTCACTGTAGCCCAAGTAAAAAAGAAGATTAAAATATTTTAATATTTTGGAGCTACGGATTTACAGCAATCATCAAATCACACTTAAAAAAAAAAAAATCACAAACACATCTTCATGTGTTTGATCTATTTTATGTTTGCTCAGGCCCAAAGCAGACAAAAGCAGCTCTGACATTTAAAGAATTCCTATCTCCAAAGCAGATCAAGCCATTTTCAGCTATTTTTACTATAAAACAAACAAAAAACAAACAAACAAAAAAACAACCAACGAACCAACCAAACAAAATCCCCAAAACAAAACGTAAACCAAACAAAGACTCTAAAAGGTGTTAAGGCCATTTTACAGACGGGAAAACCAGGGCAAAGGGATATTAATGGCTTCATCCTGGCTGGATCACTCATAGCTATTACTAAGCCAGTACGTGGTGCTTTTCCTCAAATCTTGTTTTCCTTCCACCACAGGTCATGTCTCCCTCTAAATTCTTAACTCTAACAACAGTACTTGATGGCTGGAAAAAAAGACAAGTAACTCTTGTATTATTTTTCTTTTTAACTCAGATTCACAGCAGGCAGAAAGCAAAGAAATAAAGAGAAGGCCAAGATCTTAGTAATGAACAGCTATCTTAGACTACAAATAAATGACAGCACAAGAACTTTCTGTTAAACTTGCAGTGCCTATTTGCTTTTTTATGGTCTATAAAATCTATCCGAGCATACATTTACTTATAATTATTTCAAATAGTCATAAAACACCAAAAGTAAGAATATGGAAATGTAGATGGAACCCTTCAGAAGGGAAGCAGAATTTAGATTCTCAGCTCCCTTTTTGTACTTTCCTCCCTACCCCGCTAACCTTTCCTTTTTTCATAGCAGGTAGGCACTGATTGCTTTGAGAAATCTCACATAAAACAGAATTCCTTGGGTTCTTTTGTTTTGGATAAGGTTTCTAACAGCCTTTTGCTATAGAGATGGGAGGGAGGAGGGCTAACTATGGAGAAAAGTGTGTTTGGGTCAGCATTTTCAGCCCCATCACAGGCTCCTGTATAATGACTAATTTGTAGCATACACCCAGAAATATCCAGGCTTCATGAATTTATAATGATAACGCACACTTTGCCTGTTACGGGCGGTAAAGTAAGCCTCCTGTCAAAATGCCAAGACAATGCAGAGTAGAAACAATCTTAAGGATGTAGCCAAGAAGGCCATGAAGTATATGAGTAAGCAAGTAACTGCCATATTGGATCTCCATTCAGGAATTGCTTTAAAAAAAAAAAAAAAAAAAACCCAACAGCCAGGAAAACAAAAACAAAAAACGACCAAAAGTACTCTTTTAATTTCCTATAAACAGAATTTAAAACGCTGCAGCTAGAAATGTCTCTATTTTTTAGAGACATCTATGAATGGTGTGACAATATTTTCATGCCAGCTATTGAAAATGCTAAAAGATTTGTGGGTCTAGAGTTCTCATTTCATTTTTTAAATGGATCACACATACAGGCTTCACCATTCAGGACAATTTCCTTAATGCCAGGACTGCACGTGTGAATCTGTAGAACAATCATCAGTTTATAATAAAAGAAATTAGATATTCTGAAGCTGAATTAAGTGAAATGTTGAGCCATATGGGGTGCTAAGGCAAATGATATGGATCCAGACATAAAACATATGGTAGTCCATCTGCAAAGAGCACTTGCTAGGCTCCCTGTTCTGAGAAACGGCCTGACCATTTAAATAGCACCACTCTTCAAAGAGATCTCTCAAAGGAGCCCTTTCTTCCGTAACCAGATTAATTGCTCCACTGCAAGTTGTCCACAGAAATCACACAGCACAGCACATCAGGTTGAATCTAATGGTGACTTTAGTGAGGACATACTGAGATACTGAGAAGAGCTACACGTTCCAAATATTTGAACTAAGGCACCTTCATTTTCTAAACCTTTAAGCCAGCTTCTTACACCGTTCAGAGGCCGGTAAAGAAATCTTCAAGGCCCACATTCCAATCCTGTCATAGGATCCTATGGCACCTTAAGGGAACAATATTCATCCGGCCAAAGGGGATACAGCCCCTCCTAGCATTTCAATTTCTATTTCATGAAACGCACACTTTGGCATTTTGGACACCTATTTTTCCTCACACAAAACACTCCTGAATACCTTTTAACACACCAGGAAAAAATTTCCATATAATTGCAAGCAGACTGATATTATTTCCTAAGATTCTAAAGTTACTAATTTAAAGCTGTTACATTCTATAACTTTCTATAACCTTTTCATTAAGACTGCTAGTTCGTGCCCCCCCCCCCGACAGTGTTAACATGCAGCTGTTACATCACAATGTAAAGTTGCGCAAGGTAAATTAAGTCGTCTTCTCAAATGCCACATTTTTTTTTTCCATTACTTAAGAGACCTCCCTGATTTTTTAGCACGGCGGGTGTGATTTAATAAATAAAAATTACTCCGCACAGTTGGGTGGCATTAAAGTTTAGGCTTCTCCAGATCCGAAAGTTGTGACTGCTATCATACAAATACAGGACAAAAAGGCCTCAAAAGAAAGAAACTTATCTAATGCTCTGGTTGTTCTCAAACTAAAAAAATAATTCCCTTTCAACTTTGGTATTAAAAAAAATTCTTTGTCTAGGCCAGTTCCTAAAAAGTGTAACTTATTTGTGAAGAGTATCCTAGATTGTAATGAAATGATTTCAAAAAGAAACACAGGTATTACACCTACAAGACTCATCCCTAAGAACATATTCCTCAACCCTGGGGAAGCGCAGACCTCCAAAGGCAGCATGATTATCTGTCAACTCCTCACCGAACCCGAAAGCACGCGGCCGGTCACAAAGCACGAGTTTTTTCCAGAGGACTGAACGCTGAATTAAAAGCAGATTTTGCAAAAACGAAAGAAATCCCCGTTCAAAAAAGTTTACGTGACTTGAGATTGACTCTCGAGTTTTCAAACTCTGGTGAAAATCTTTCCATCTGGTGCGATTCCTTCGCCTCGCCGCCACCCCCAACGCCAGAGGAGCAGCACAAGGCTCCTGTCTCCCTCCGAGGCGGCTGCGGCGGCGGAAACTTGATCCGAGCCTGACTTTCAGTAAACACCAAAGCAGAGAGCAATAAAGCATCCGGAACATTTGTCTCGGGCGCTCAGCCCCCGCCCGCTAAATATTTGATAAGCGGCTGTTGGACGGGAAATTTATCAACGGTCCGAGCCGCAGGCGGGGAGGGCGGAGCGGGCTCTCCTCCGCGCCCGGAGCGAGTGTGTTCCCGCCGCCGCACCGTGAGCCCAGCTAAGGTGCCTGTCAGGGACTCGGGAGGCCTTTCTCGTCGCGCCACGACGCCCTTCGGCCCAGCGAGCGCCTTCGGGACCTAGGGCTGTTTGGGAACAAAGCCCTCGGCCCCGGGGCTGGCGCCCCTCGCGCGCGCGCGTCGTACCTGAGTGGAGCAGCCCGAGGCTGAGCAGCAGCAGCAGCAGCTCCAGCGGCGGCGGCGAGAGCCGTGGGGGGCGGCGGCGCTGCTCAGCCCCGGCGGCGGCGGCAGCGGCGGCGGCGGCGCAGGAAGGTGCTGCTCTCAAGCCCATGCCCGTCCATACAGGTCTCGTGGGCTCCGGCGAGGGCGGCGGCGCTGGCGCCGTGGCGGGTCGCGGCCCGTGGCTGAGGCATGGGCCGGGGAGCGCGCCTCGCTTCCTCTTCTTTCTCCTTCAGGCCCGCGACGGAGACCGGCCGCCGCCACCGCCGCAGCGAGCAGCGCGCCGCGGGCGGAGCGAGTCGGCGGTGGCGGCAACGGGGCGCAGCGGCATCGTGGCGGCCGGAGGAGGCGGGCGGGGAGAGAGGGGAGGGAGAGAAGACACAAAGACCGTGAACGAGTGCTGAGACCAGCCCCGAGTGCGCGGGCGCCCCGGCCCCGGCCAGCGTGGGCTCGGCGGGCGTGGACCCACAAGAGGCGCGCCCAGCCCTAGCGAGCTGCCGCAGGCGGCCGGGGTATCTGCTCTGCGGCCCCCGCGGTCAATCAATCTCAGCCCCTCACTGCCGCTCCGCCCCGCCCTAAAATCTCCAATCTGCGCTGCCCTCATCCTGGCCGCGCCCCTTACTTCCTCCCCATTGGCTGTGAGCGCACGTCCGTCGGCCCAGCCCGCCACTCGCAGGACCCAGAGGGCCCGCCCCCGCATCGCCGCCCGCCTGTTCGGTGTAATTCGAGTTCCGCGTCCGCCGACAGCGAGTCCTGTCTGCTGCGCGGTAGCCTCCCTGCGCTTTTCTCCCCTCCACCCGCTTCCGCGATTTTCTGTTTCCTTGGGCCCAATAGAAATGGGCGACGGCAACTATCACTCTCGCCATCGTTACAAAGGGACCGGCCTTTGACCTCTCCTTAATTATTGTGATTGGGTTCAACTTCTCTCCAAGTTGTGTCGGGTTTTTTTGTGTGTGTTATCACCCCTCCCCCCGCCCCACCTCTGCCAGCTCCAGCTCCCAGCAGGAAGCCTGCTCTTTCACAGAGCGCCGTGCGGCAGGTCCTCTCCCAGCCAATCACGTCTGCGCATCCGCGTTCCGAGCCTGTTGCGGACGTGTAGTAAAAAGCTAGCACGGAACGGTGTTGGGAATCTGAATGACACCCGCGGTCCGGAGCAGATCGGATGGGCTGGGAAGGTATCCGGGAACTCCCGGAGGAATTTGCTGGCAACTACCCGAGGCTAGGGTGTTCTGGTTTCGTTGACATTTCCCTTCCTGAAAGCGGCGAAGAGGGGGTCTGCGAGTGGGCGAACTTCAACGTGTTCGGTTGCAGTGCAATTAGATTAATGAGTGGCGAGTCTTTATGCAGTGTAATTATGCCACGATTTGTTGTTGTGCAGTGGTTTTTCTACAAATTTCTACAGTCTATTAGCAGATTAATTCAATGGAGGTCAGTTTCTATATTTATGATTAGATGAGTCCAAAATTAAGGGGGGAAATTATCTGTAAGGAAAGAGACTGCCAAGTGGAGACATAGGAAAGCAGTTGTGAGATTGATGATAGGTTTCAATTTGTTATCAGTAGGTGTGAAGTGGTATCTAATCTCAATGGTGGCCTCTAGGCTGGGAGCCACTTCGTACAGCTCTCGCCTGTACAGTTCCCTAAACCGCTCGGGGCTGCCATTTTAAATCCACTAACATTCAAATCGCAGTTTGCAACTCTACTCGCTACATTACTCAGAATCTCTAATTAGGAATTCTATATCAACCACGGGCATGTTAATATTCCACATGTTTCAATGTGCTAATCAATGGATCAGGATAATTGAGGGGCAAACCTTTGGTCTCACCAGCTTACTCATTATTCACATTGTGAATCGCTCAAACCGCTAGGTCCCTAATGAAGGATGCCTATCTGTTTTTACTGTAACTTTTCATTACTTATTACATGCTATGATGACTCACGTGGTAAACACACCTTTCACTACCCACGATGTAATCCAAGCCTTGTGTATATCCCTGTGTATATCTACAATATGCTTAATAATAGTTTCAGAGTTGCCTGGAGAAATGACTTTTGGGGGGGGAGGTGTCTGACATTTTTAGATAATGCTGTGGACTAAATATTCTTAAAGCAAAAAATTACTCTTTTGCAATTGCTGCATATAATTAATGTAATACACTTCATTAAATATTAGTAGACACCTTTTAAAAAGTAATCAAACATAACACTGATTTCCAAAATATTTGGCTAACAAAGACCAACAGTAAAATGTTTTTTTCTCTTAACCCAAAATTTAATTCAACCCCTATGAAAGAAGCATCTCACCTTATTGACCATACTTCAAAACATGTAACCAATAGTTACGGATAAATAAATTCAATTTGGTTTAGGTCTTTCCGCTCATGACTTTCTATTTCTTCCCTCCCCGCCTCCCTCCCCCCATATCCTGTTCCTTAAGTACACGGTGCTCCAGATTTTCTTATCAATAGAGGGCGTCCTCGAGTCACTGAAAATCCTGGTGTCGTGAAACAGAACTGTTCTTCAGAGGAAAAACTTCATCTCCTCTAAGGTGCTTTATTGTTCCTCTGCTGTAAAATTTGACAAGCTCGAGATTTATAAGCCTAACAATTCACTTTTTATTGCTGCATGAGTGTTCAGCCGCTAGAGGAAAATGCTAATTTTCACAATTAAGCCGCAAGGTGGTTCCTATTTTCAAGACATTAGGTCAGACGACACACTCGCGGGTAAATTCGTACTGTTAGCAAGATCAGGAGTGGGCTTGGAAAGCAAGAGTGTGGTAACTGGTTGCTTATAGCGCAGCCACCCCTCAAGCTCCTGTGCTGCAAGTTAACGAGGATTTAGACTCTACAAAGAAAATCTGGGGAGGGAGCTGGAATGCAAACATAAAATCGATGACATAAAAGTTTTATATTTTAATCAGAAAAAAATTATGAAGTGACTGACAATTTGTACAACTCACAAATACACCCTGTTTCTTGCCATTTGTACTCTTTCTCCCTTCGTCTTTGTTTTCAGGAAGGAAAGATGAGACTAGAACGGTTCATTCAGGGGACCCAGGAAAACATACTACGGTATGAACGTACAAGTAGATAGAATTAAAACACATGCCAGAAACATTAATGGATTCTAAGCATGACGAGGTTTCATTTCCTGAACCTATACGTGATGTCTTAACTGTTCCCTAGTTAATATATGTCCATTTCCAGAAATCTAACACGGGGATCTCTGACTGCTTAACAGATCTCTTAGAGCTGAGGAATCAGGAATCAGACCCGGGTTTGCGATTTGTGTAACCCATTCTAGAGTAAGGGCTCCCCTGCTGCTCCCCAGTCCACTGGGTACGCAAAGCATGGGCTGAAATAGCCCGGAGTCCGACAGCCCAGCGGCAGGCAGCTAGTGGTTTGTACTTACATCATTCTTAACCCTTCCGCTCCTGGAGGGGGCTCGGCAGGATCAGGCGGCCCCCGAGCTCCAGAACACGCAGGACCTGGGTGTGAGAGAAGAGCACCAGAGCTCGGTGTGAGCGCTGCAGCCCCGGAGGGATAGAGTCTAGGGTGTGCGAGGGATTCATCACCCGAGCGTACACAACGGGCCCCGAGATCCCTGCGGGCTCCGCCGCTGCTCTCACTGCTCGAAGCGGCAGGTGCAAAAAGCATTTGGGAGCCGCTTGCCAGCGCGCGGAGGTAATGCGCTTCCTGTCCATTTATCTCAGGAAACCAGCGCAGCCTTCCCTTCGAAACAAAATTAACCTCTCATTAGCCAGCCACTCACTCCCAAGAAGGCCTTAAAAGCTTTACCAGCTCGCTAATGTATTTAGGCTTTTCTTCCAGGCAAACGCAGCCGCCTGTGGTGACTGCCATCAGCCCCCGGGGTTCCTCTGGGCTCCCCAGCGAAGCAACCGCCCGTCTTTCTCCAGCCCGAAGTCTAGGAAACTTCGACCCAGGATCCCAGTTTGTAGTACTGGATGGCAGACCAGACACCCGTGAACGAACTTCACGCCAGAAGCCACTAGAATGAGTTCCCACTAATTTCACGGGCGTCCTTCACATCAAAACCTCAGCTCCCTGTCCTCAAGGATCAGAGAAGGGCACTGGGAAGGAAGTTCAATGGCTAGCTGTCCCCGAGTCGAGTCGTGGGCGCTGACCTGCCCTTGGGAGTGTCAACCCTGTCCTCAGCGGGTGCGGGAAGCGTTAATGGGGGGTATGGGGTCAGCGTTAACTAGGATCTCCAGGCGTGGAGAATCGAATGCGGCCCTAGATCTGCAAGTGGCCAAAGGGGCTTTTTGGAGCTTCAGGGCTTTCCTACCCTGGCCCCCGCCGCCCTGAGGCTGGCAGATTTATACCACACAGGTGGACGGAGACCTAAACAAAACAGTCCCAGCCGCTGCCTGCCGCTCTCCCCTCCAAGTCCCCCTGGCCCACCGCAAACTTCAACAAAATAAACAACTCACCACAGGCATTCCCTTGTCTGCAGCGCGACGCTTGCCAGCTGGGAAAATAAGCCGCAAGCCACGCGGCTGAGGCGCAGAGGGAAGGCAGCGCGGGCCCGCCCCTCTCCCCCAGGTGGGGGACAGCAGTACCCGGGGGCGAAGAGGCTCTGCCTCGGGGGGCCGCTCTCCCAGCTCTCCGACTCCGGAATGTGCTCCCGGTGAGGGGCTGCACCCTTGCAGCTAGCGTGATCTCTCAGCCACCTAAGCGAGAGGGCGGGGAGCCAAATCCCTCTTCCCGCGCCCCCCCTCCCAGCTTGCTCCAAGCTGCTTTCTCCCCACTCCTGCCTCCAAGAGGGCCAAACGGAGCGCCCCTTCCCCTTAGCAACTCCGCTTCGCGACACTGCCCCCTGCCGGCGCTACCCTCATCATTTCGGCGCGGCCGGGGAATGGGTACTGTAGGGACGCCCCAGACCCCCGCCTACAGGTCCCGGCTCGGCGCTCTCCTCCCCGCCAGTCCCCCGCGCCTACTCTTGCACAAAGAAGCCTTTCCCGCAGCCAGCGCCACCCTCCGCGCCGCCTCCGTGCCGGCGGCGCTGCCTTTGCCCACCCGCGGCACCAACCGATTCCGGGTGGGTGACTGCGCCAGTCGTCTCCGGGGCAGGGCGGCCGCCGACGCGTGCGGCTGTTCCCCCTCGGCAAGGCAACAGATGCGCTGCTCCCGCCCCCCACCACTTTGTCGAGCTGTCTAGCGAAAGACACCCCTTCCTCTCCGTAAATGACCCCTTGAGGGTATTCCCAGCGTATCTAAATACGGGGAAGGTGGCAGCAATGGTCCTCTGGACTTCTGCCGAAATAAGGAATCCAGCGATCTTTCGTGACTACCTAAGGTGCCAAGTTGACTTTGCAGCTTAAGAAATCCAAAGATAAAGATTTGGGAATAAAAATGTGAGAGAGAGTTGAAAGAGACACCTAAGACCCAAGCGAGGAAGTGTGTCATAAGCAACAAGCCTATGAAATGTATTCGTGGGACGATGGTCGCTTCAATCAGCATGGAAGGGGTGGAGGGTGACAAGAAAGCGATTTAACTTTCTTTTCTTCCTGGGCTGGATCTTCCAAAATTGAAAATAGGCATCGCAGGTAACTCAGCGGTAGCTCTTCAGCGCATTAAACGCCAGGAAGAGCGGGCTGTTTCTCTTAGGAAATATGTTCAAGTATCTCGACTCAGGGAGGTCACTTCCCTCCTTAGGCGTGAATCTGTAACCCTCTCGACCTTTTCTTCGCCTTCTCCTCCCCCACCCGCTCCTTATAGTTTCTCGTGCTAACGCTAGAGGCAGCATAGGGCAGTGTAAAGGGGGCGTGAGTAGGAATCCAGCCAGGAGGGTCTAGTCCCTACTTTCTGGGTCTGTATCTTAGGCAACCTCTTTAACACCTTTGGGCCTTGGGGTCATTATCAAGAAAGAGCCCAACTCCTTCCAATTCTGAAATTCTGTGACAAGAGACGCCTCCTCATATCCTCTGCAGTTCCCTTTGTTTTTCCGCCTTGCTTTATCTTCTCCAAGTGCCAATCAAATTGAAAAAAAAAATTAAGAATATTTCAAGGTAAATGTAAGATAAATTGAAACATACTCTATTTGCATCTAAGAATTAAAAACAACAACAACAACAACAACACAAAACTCAGCTCCTGGTCCACAGAAACAAAGAATTTTAATGTCCCCACTTGCTTTGCCATCGAAAAGCCACTTCCAACAGTCAGCAAAGCAGAGCTTTGATTTA
>RJWJ010012673.1:0-41496 GCA_004363605.1 Indri indri
CCCCTGCCCCGGTAACCAGGCTTTTCCTCTAACAAGCAGCCCTACAGGCTAGCAAGAAGGTGAATATAATGAATTTGATCAGAACAATTCGACCAGATTTTAAGAAAAAAATCCCTAATGTTTCCTTTATGGCACAAACAAAATTTAATGAGCAGGTTTTCAAGCAAAACAAACAACACACCCCACAATAACCCCAACAATAGTTGCTTTTTGTAATATTCTTTGTGTGTAACAGTTTCTGGGGGGAAAAAGAAATTCAGTGTAGCAACACACATTTCAGAAATTAGCTCTCTGTCCAGGTATGGTAACACCATGGAAATACAGGTATCTTACAAAAATTCTATCCTCACAGATAATGGGACCTAAAATTCTCTTCAACATTCATCAATAACTCATCCTAAGAAGGTATCCAAAAGAGCAACTTAAAAAAAAATTTAAGACTCAGCAGTTTCTCCTGCTGCAATAATAATCAATAGTGGCGTTCACAATCGTTATTTCTAGGCTACTCTCCAAACTAGGAAGAAGACGGTCAAGTTTGCCATTGTTACCACTACTCTGCCTTTCCTCGGAGAGAAAAGCAAACAAATCCAGAGAAGGTTACAGCGTTCATATGAATGAAGACAGCAAGCTGATCACATCAAATGATTCCCTAATTTCTGACATCTCCAAAAGTTAACTGGATCAATGGAAGTATCAACTTTTTCTAAATAGGAATGATAGGACACTTAGTTCTTATTCTTCTATTTGAAAATCACTTGATAAAAACTTCCTGCAAGTCTAGTAAACACAACATCCAATACAGCTTAGTATGTGTATTAACACCATAAGCTCAATCACCAAATCATGAGAGAGGAAAGGGGAACTGAAATTGTAATGAAGGCCAGCACTTTGTGCCAAGTGCTAGGTACTTTTACTTATGCTTTCTCATTTGATTTCTACATAATAATAATAATATTATTATTAATTTATTTTTTTGAGACAGTATCTCACTCTGTCACCCTGGGTAGAATACAGTGGCATCATTATAGTTCACTGCAACCTCAAACTCCTGGGCTCAAGTGATCCTCCTACCTCAGCCTCCCCAGTAGCTGGGATTACAGGTGTGCACCACCATGCCCAGCAAATTTTTCTATTTTCTTTTTTTTTTTTTTTTCTGAGACAGAGTCTCACTCTGTTGCCCGGGCTAGAGTGAGTGCCGTGGCGTCAGCCTAGCTCACAGCAACCTCAAACTCCCAGGCTCAAGCGATCCTACTGCCTCAGCCTCCCAAGTAGCTGGGACTATAGGCATGCGCCACCATGCCCGGCTAATTTTTTCTATATATATGTTTTTAGTTGTCCAGATCATTTCTTTCTATTTTTTAGTAGAGACGGGGTCTCGCTCTTGGTCAGGCTGGTCCTGAATTCCCAGCCTCAAGCAATCCTCCTGCTGTGGCCTCCCAAAGTGCTAGAATTACAGGCGAAAGCTACTGCTCCAGGTTTTTGGGTTTTTTTGTCCACAGAAGTTTGTCCTGTGGAATTTTTTCTTTTGATCTCCACATTATTTAAAGGTGTAAATTATTAACCCTTTCAACAGATAAGAAAGCTGAAAGGTTAGTTATATAAATTGCACAAAGCCAATCAGCCCCAGACTATTCTATTACATATTTCTGGCTCTGGAGGGAAAATAATTTTCCTATACCTTCAAAGAAGTCAGAAATGCATTGTCCTTTATATGTTCAGATATTCTTAGATAGTTTTCACTCTTACAAATAATGATCTCACCATCCATTTTTTTCCATTTAGAAAAGCCCCTGTGAGCTTGGATTAAAAAGGTATAAACCTTTCTTTGGAAGATAAATTTCTATACCATACTCTTTCCCAGTAATCCATCCACCCATCTTCCTGCTCAATATTTACCAAGTACTTCCTCTATGTACAAGAGTCCACCATAAGTGCCCTTTTTTAGACATATATTCACAGACTTTTCAAAACATTAAAACTTAATATCCTCACCACCTAGGCCAGTGCCTAATTCATGATGTATACATGACATGGGAAGAGTACTGATGGAATCAGGGATAGTAATCTCTTACTAACAGGAGAAAAAAACTAATTTTGTTGAGAAAAAGGGAAGGAGAGCAGGAGAGAATACAAGCATTCAATTAATTTTCAGTCTTTCTAGAAAGGTACTAGACTGCTAGCTCTTTGGAATAGGGGTTTTATATGGTTTGCTCACTAACATATACACAGAACTTGGAATACTGCCTGGCAAATGCAGGTACTCACAATATTTGTTAAATTAATTTGAAATTAATATTAATTTGAAATTGAATATTAATATTTGAAATTAATGAAAATCAAGACAATGGGCAGAAAAGACAGAGGGAGGGAGGAGGAAGGCATGCATTCAATGGCTTTCCTCCAATTAGGATCTTGAATTAAGAATCCACAATAATCTTCAACCAGCTTCATATACTTCTCCCAAACCCTAGAAACTTACTTTGTTGAGAGCCCCAGCTCCTGTCAGAATTAAGTGAGAATTCTCAACCTGGATGGTTCTCTGTCCCAGCCGGACAAGGTAAGCCCCAATCCCAATGGCCCGGCATGTCACCTTAAAAAAGAATAAATTTTACATGTCACATGTTTATGTCCTCTCCCAAGCTGTAAGAACTAAGGCATAGACATGTAAAATCCACATTAACAGAAATAAACATTGCTTTCTATGAAGTCTGATTAATAATGATACAAAAAACCAATTTCCTGGTCAAAGAAATGAAAAGATAAAATTCATTCAATGATTCTAGTATTAGACACTTAAAGTCCGATAGAATATTTAGAGAAATAAGTTAAATTACAGGCTAAAATGAGGTGCTAGATTTACCTGGGAAATGCGGTTATTTACATTATCCTATCTTCCCACTATCATGCATGATTAAAATAAAATTGTAGAGATAACAATTTTCAAGAAATGCTCTCATTGGGACTAAATAACTGTGATACGGGCAAAATTAAACCTAGCCACACAGCCAGCTCTTCAAAAAATTTCACAATCTGGGAAGACTTACCAGGCTGATGGTGATGATCTCATCATAGGCCAATGACGATTCTCCAGCAATCATTCCAGAACCTCGAAGGTTCTCCACTCCAATGCCCTCTTCTTTCCCAATAATATCTGTTATCTTGTACCTATTGGATATAACGATGCCAAATTAGAAAAGTTAAACACAGTAACAACAATCCCTTAAAAGAATAATCACCTTCTTTGAGCTGGAGCTGCAAAAAAAGAGAATTAAAAAAAAAAAGAAATAGTAAAAAAATTAAAAAATAAATAAAAGAATTATCAACATTAAAAGGCTGCTAAAAGCATACTAAGAGCTCATATTTAACACCAGGGCTTTATGCTCTTCTGTTTATACTCTTCATTCATGTCTTTCCTTCTTAGCTTGGTGCCTATTTCACCTGGAAGCAATACGATATAACAGAAAGAGCAAAATCTGGAATTAAGCAGATAGATTTAAATCCTTGCTCTGATACGTCAGCAGTGTGACTATGGGGATAACAGTAACTTTTATAAAATGCGGATAATGATATCTATCTCTAAGGATTGACATGAGAGTTAAATTAAAGCAACACATAGATGGCCCTCAGATTTTAGATGCCTTCTCTTAGGTTCTAGAACAATTTTCTTAAAAGCAGTGTCAGTGTATATCTCTGTAGTAAGTAATAGGCATCGAATCAACAATTTTAGACAATTTTATATAGGAATAAAAAATCCAAACAGAGAGGTAGTGGGAATGCTCAGCACTGTTTCTCAAGTCAAAAATCCTACAGTGAACTCCCATTCCAGCTCCATCATAAATATCGAGTGTATATATGAGGGTCTCTGGATATAGTCCTCTGGAGGGGCAGGTGGAATGTATGTAGAAGTGAAATGCTGACCAAGCTGTCCAGAAAGCATCCTGCGGATCTAGTGGGAGTCACTCATCTGTCTTCCTGGCAAGGGATTAGGAGTGATAGCTGATAATGGGAAATGGGAGATGGGGAATGCAACTAATAAAGGAAAGGAAAAATACAAAGTTGGAAGCAGAGATGGGCATATGTTATTTATTGTTCCATGTGTACCCAGAAGGCTTGGCACTGGGCACAGTTTTATAAATTGAAATAATAAATAAGTATCCCATAGAGGCTCTTAAACTACTTCCCCCCACCCTCACATTTCTCTGCTCCCTTCTTTATTTCCAGCCCTCCATCAATTCCTTCTCTTTGCCCTTCCTGTTGGTCTGTGACTTTGCATCTCTGCTTCCCAGATTCTGCTGCCTTTCTATTTTTGGCCTCTCCCAACAATTCCCCCAATTTTTCCTTTTGTTCTGTATCCAGACTTTATATTAGACATGAAGCTAATCTCCCTTAAGGGGTTAATGAACCACATTAATTGGGGGGTAATGTGGTCTTTTTATAAGGTCCACATGCCATATAGTCACAAATACTCAAGGGCCCACTTGGAGTTGCTTTGTAACAAAAGCAATATATAAAATCAATAGCTTTCATAGATACCAGTAATAAAGAGTTAAAAACTATAATGGGAAAAAGAATCCCACTTAGAATAGCAAGAAAAAATGCAAAACATTTAGAAATAAACACAAAGAAGTTGGCAGAGTCCCACCATACCCACATTGTGTCCCAAGGCGTCCCAAGGCACCAGCCACAGTGAACTCCCAGGGGCACTACAGGATATTTTAAATTTCTCAGAGAAGCACTATGATACGTGATATCTGTTGGACCCCATGTGAACTACAAGCTTTAGGTAGTTTAACATTAGAATAGTGCTACATTCCTTTTGATGAAGTTCTATCTTTGCAAAGCCAGGTTTTTGCAGTTTCTGTGGAAAAAAAGCAAGTTCTGTACAAAAATCAATGAAGAACAAGAAACAAAGGTGGCTCTATTCAAACTGATTCCAAGGTTTGAGATGTTGTACAGACACAAATTAGTTAACTATAATTATTGAAGAATAAAATTGTTTTCAGTTTATGTGTATTATTTTTTCAAATGATTATTAAGTTGTTAGGTCATAAATTCTTATGAAGTTGTTTAACTACTTAATAAGCAGAAACATTAGGTATATCTTTTAGCCAAGGGTGTGGTGAAAATTTACTGAGACACTAAGGGTACCACAAGCCAAGAAAGTTTGGGAATCTCTAGCATAACCTATATGAAGAAAACAACAAAACTTAAAAAAAAAAAATACACTTGAATAAATGGAAAAACATTATCATGTTTCTTTTTGGGAAGAGTTAATATTCTGAAGATGTCAGATCTTACTAAATTAATGCATAAACCTAAGGTAATTTAAATCAAACTCATTGAAAGATTTTGGGAATTAAAAAAAAAATGAGCCTATATATATAAAAAGAGGCAAAAATAGCCAGTAAGACTTGGAGAAGAGTTAAGAATGTGAGAACATTTGTCTCACTAGAATAGTTAAAACTGCGTGGCATTAGCCCAAGAATACACAGAACAAAAACCATAAAAGTATGAATTATTCAATAAATAGTATTGGAGCAATTAACACTGTGGAAAATACTTGCAGAAAGATTATAAAAATGTTCAACTTCACTGGTAATCAAAAATACAAGTTAAAATAACAATTGCTGTTTTATCCTATTTTATTAATTGACAATAATCAATGTTGGCAAGGGTAAAGAAAAATCAAAGAGGGGAAACAAGTGTTATCAAACACTGCTAATGGGAATGCAGATCTTGGGAGGGCAATTTGAAATTAGTTTTAAAAACTCTTAAAAATTAACTTTTTGGCCAGGTACAGTGGCTCATACCTGTAATCCCAGAACTTTGGGAGGTTGAGGCGGGAGTATTGCTTGAGGCCAGGAGTTTGAGACCAGCCTGGGCAACATAGTAAGACTCCCATCTCTACAGAAAATTTTAAGAAAAATTAGCTGGTATGGTGGTAAGCACCTATAGTCCCAGCTACTTAGAAGGCTGAGGCAGGAACGTCACTTGAGCCCAGCAGTTCAAGGGTGCAGTGAGGTATGATTATGCCCCTGTACTCCAGCCTGGGCAATACAGTGAGACCCTATCTCTAATATAAATAAGTAAATAATTAATTTTAAATATTGACTTTTTGACCAGCAATTCCACTTCTAGAAATTAAACCAAATAGAATAATCAGAACTTCCTGATTCCTAATAGTTTATATAAAAGAATATTCAGCCCAGGGATATAATAGTGAAAAATTAGAAACAGTCTGAATATTCGAAATATATTTATTATGATGAAATACTATGTAGCTATTAAACATCATATTCTCAAATAATATGCTAAGAATATAAGAAATTTCCCCAAAATAGTTCTTAGTGAAAAGAAGAAACCATAAAAGAAACTCTAATCCATTATAATCCTGATTATATAGAAAAAAGTGTATGTATTTAGGAAAGACAGCGAAAATATAATATAAATTCATAACTGTGGTCTCAAGGTAAGACTGTGGCTGATTTTGACTTTTTTCTTCCTAATTTTTACATGTTTCAATTTTTTTAAAATGAGTATTCTAAATTTTAAAACCTCAATCAATAATAAGATCCTTTAGCTAATAAGCAGTAGAGCTAGGATACGAACTTAAGACATCTAGATTATATAATCTTCAATATTCTTCAAGGTTATTATCAGTAGTACGGTAAGGAAAAAATTACCATATTTCCTTTTCTTTAGTCGTGGCCAAATTATTCTGATACCCATATACCTACCTGGATTCTCCTTCATCCTCCACGTGCTCACAATGGACAGAGTTGAGAGCACTGACTCTCTTATAATCTTGAGGGGTCAGATATAAATACTTGTATCCCTATAAAGCACAAACAGTTTTTAACTCATTATTTGCCATTGTCACCTAACCAGAAGATACAGCAAAGCATGCATAATGAAGCTTGTTGCAAAGCTAGCTTTAAACTGCCGCATCACTTCTTAGAGTTAACTATCTAACAGAATGCTAGCGTAGATAGGTCTCCTTTGAAAGATGGACGTGCCCATTTTTTGTCACCAACTATTCTTGAAAGGAGACACCTTGTAGCTACAACTCCAAATATATTCCATTCATTTCATTTTCAACAGGGTTAAAGGGTCATTTTCTGATCTTTAGTGACACCTCTATTAAAGATATCAACATGACATTAAAGAATTGTGTGAGTTACTATTTTTCATTCTCTCAAATCCATAGTATCATAAAAATATATACGAGTAAGGGATAAATTAGAGAATCACAAATCTAGGGGATTCAATGTTAAAATCAAGAGTCTATGGGCGCGGTGGCTCACGCCTGTAATCCTAGCACTCTGGGAGGCCGAGGTGGGAGGATAGCTCAAGGTCAGGAGTTCAAGACCAGCCTGAGAAACAGTGAGACCCCATTTCTACTAAAAATAGAAAGAAATTAACTGGACAACTAAAAATATATAGAAAAAAATCAGCTGGGCATGGTGGTGCATGTCTGTTGTCCCAGCTACTCAGGAGGCTGAGGCAGTAGGATTGCCTGAGCCCAGGAGTTTGAGGTTGCTATGAGCTAGCCTGACGCCATGGCACTCTAGCCCGGGCAACAGGGCAAGATTCTGTCTCAAAAAAAAGAAAAAGTCTACGCAGTGCTAATAGTCAGTGAACACTGAACTCATACCTTTTGCTTTCTTCAATCCTAATTCCCATTTACATTTAAAAAATCATACTAACATTTCATAATTGATTTCTTTGTATGTATACATATACACGCTCACAAAATAGTTACATAGTACATGTGTTTAACTTAAACGAATTAGTCACTCAGCTAAAAAAATAAGGAAACAGAGGAAAACATTTTAAATACGATGAGAAATTATGCCCACCATTTAACTTGATGAATTTATGTCCCACAGCGAGCACAATGCAGAAGAGACATGAATCTGCAATTGGTCTTACATGACTTGTGATGACAACACCTTGTAGCACTGACTGTCGTTAGTATGTCAGTCAGCACACGTTTATTGAGTGCCTATTATGTGCAGGGCACTGTTCCAGGCACTGGAAAAACAGGAATGAACAAATCGGACAAAAATTCCTGGTCTTATGGAACTTACCTTCTAGTGGGAGAGTCAGAAAATACACAAAATAAGTAAAATGTATAATATTAATGGGAATAATATTTAACGACAAAAACTAAATAGCTAGGTGTGGTGGCGCATTCCTATAGTCCAGGAGTTCAAGGCCAGCCTAGGTGACATATTAAGACCCCATCTCTTAAAAAAAAATTTTTTTTTTTTTAAATAAAATAAAATAGAGAAGGGAGATCTGAGAATTGAACTTTTAGAAAGACTAGCCAGGGAAGGCCTCATTGAAAAGTGTCATTTGAATAAAGACCTGAGGTGCTAAGGAAATGAGACATAAGGATTATCAGGGGGAAACGCGTTCCAGGTAGGAGGAATAGCAAGTGCAAGTACACTGAGGCACAAGTGTGTCTAGCAAAGAGGCTGGCAGAGCCAGTGTGTGCAATGGTGGGGGAGGGGGAACGCAGCAAGAAACAAGGGCAGAGTGGTATTGGAAAGCCAATACATGTAAGACTTCATAGGTAACCATACTGTCTTTGGCTTTTACTTGAATGAATTGGGAAGCCATTAAAGAGTTTTAATCAGAGAAAAGCTTTGAGCTGTGATCTGATTTATATTTTAACTGGATCATTCCACTTTCTGTTGAGAACAGACTTTGGATGGGGCTGGCGGCAGGGCCGGAAGCAGGAAGGCCGTTTAGGAGGCTACTGCAACATGCAGGTAAGAAGAGTTAGACTACTGTGTAGCAGTGGAAGTGGTCAGACGTGGTCGGATTCTGGGAGTATTTTGAAGGTAAACATGTAAACATGATTTACTGACAGTGGATGTGGGGTGTGCAAGAAACAGAAAAGTCAAGGATAACTCTTTTACTTAAACAAATGAAAAAACAGGTCCCATTTGTTGAGACAGAGAAGACTGGGAAGAATAAATTTAAGGAGGATTAGAAGTGACATTTAGGCAGATATAAGTAAAGATGTTGGGCTTGGACATATGAACTTGATGTTCAGGAGTAAGATATAAATTTGAAGCTTAGCAGCTTATACATGGAATTTAAAGCTTTAAGACTGGATGTGATCACCAAGGGAAAGTTAACAGAAAAAGAGAAGAGGTCCAGGGACCAAGCTCTTGAAACACTTTTTTTCCTTCTACCCCACTTTCTATATTGGCTATCCTGCCAAACCATCAGGTGAGAGGGCATTGGGTCCCGGTGGGGTTGAGACTGGGGAGTCCAGAACTTCTTGGTGCTGCTACAGCACCTATGATTTTGACATCTGTCTCCGTTTACATGTTTTTTAAATTTAAAAAACGGAGATAAAATTTACATAACATAAAAATCACTATTTTAAAATGTATGACTCAGTAGACTTTAGTATATTCAGATGTTATACAACCATTACCACTAATTGCAAAACATTTCCATCACCCCAGAAAGAAATCCTGCACCTGTTAGTGGTCACTCTCAATTTCCAAACACTTTTTAAATGAATTTATTGATGTATAATTTACATGCCACAAAACTCATCAATTTTAAATGTTATAATTTGATGAGTTCTGACAAATACATACACTTGCGTAACCACCACCACAAATGAAAATATAGACAGTTTCCATCATCCCCTCAAATACTCTTACATTGAAAGGAGGAAAGGTTGGCTGGGTACAGTGTCTCACGCCTGCAATCCTACCACACTGGGAGGCACAGACGGGAAGATTGCTTGAGCTCAGGAGCTCAAGATCTGCCTGAGCAAGAGTGAGACCCGTCTCTACTAAAAATAGAAAAATTAGCTGGGTGTTATGGTGTGCACTTGTAGTCCGAGTTTCTCAGGAGGCTGAGGCAAGAGGATGGCTTGAGCCCTGGAGTTTGAGGTTGTAGTGAGCTATGATGATGCCACGGTACTCTACCCAAGGTGATAGAATGAGACTCTGTCTCAAAAAAAAAAAAAAAAAAAAAGGCAGCAAACTGAGAAAGAGGAGCCAGGAATATAGAAAGATGAAAAGGAGACTCTGGGGTACTGAAAGCCAACCGAAGAAAGTATTTCAAGGATGAAAGAGTGACCAACTGTGCCAAATACTACTGAATCATCAAATAACTAAGATGAGGACTGGGAAATCACCATAGAATTTATCAATGTAGAATCATTGGTGACCTTGACAAAAGTAGCTACAGTGGAATGGTAAGGGTACAAGCTTAAATAAAGTGGGTTCAAGAGAAAACGGAAGGACAGCATCTGGAGACAACAAGAATAAACAACTCTTTTAAGAAGTTATGCTGTAAAGGGAAGGAGAAAATGAGGTAGAGATACGACAGGAGGGGTGTTTGATAAAAGTGTAGATCCAACAGAAAGGAAAAGTGATGATGCAAGAAAGAGTGGGAAGGTCAGGGGTGGTGGCTCGGGCCTGTAATACTAGCGCTTCAGAAGGCCGAGGTGGGAAGATCACTTGAGTCCAGGAGTTCAAGACCAGCCTGAGTAAGAGTGAGACCCCGTTTCTATAAAAAAATATAAAAATTAGCTGGGCATGGTAGCATGAGCCTGTAGTCCCAGTTACTCATGAGGCTGAGGCAGGAGGATCCCTTGAGCCCAGGAGTTTGAGACTGCAGTGAGCTATGATGACACCACTGCACCGTAGCCCGGGCGACAGAGTGAGACCCTGTCTCAGGACAAAAAAAAAAGGAAGGAAAGAAAGAAGGGGAAGAAGCTGGCAAGAAGGGAGAAGATTAAGTGCAGGGATAAGCCTCAGACAAGGAACTGTTCATCCAAAGTATAGGAAAAAGGTGGAAAGTACGGGCACAGATGAAGATATGTGGCAGTTGTGGAAACTCACTATTTCTCATTTGTTGGTGAAATGGAAAGCAAGGTCTGATATGAGCTAAAAGTGAAGACTGGGGAAGAGGGTCTTAGGGGTTTGGGGAGAGAGATGTAAAATCACCAACCAGATGGTCGGTAAACTTGAATTTAAAGTAAAATCACTCAACAGAACTGTGCTTTTCTCCAACAATATTCAGCTGTGCAAGTGTAGGCATGGGAGTAGACAGAGCTGGATTTAAACAAGGTTTTTGTAAGGCAGAGTAAGCAGAATGAAGAGAAAAGCAAAAAAGTTGAAGGTGAAGGAAAGGTAATGATTACAATGTGATTATAATGACTAACCTATGATTGACCTTGGGATTTAAGCTACCTAGGAATAAAATGAGGGTATAAGGAAGGAGAGAAGAACTGAAGAGAGGTGGCAGGATCAATAGTTGTAGGTCCTGGAAAGGTCAAAGGATTGTTAGACTTGAAGCTGTAGATAGAGGGAGCTGGAAAGATAGGATGGAGGGGGTGGCCAAGGAAGTGATGCTTGAAATTGGGATTATGGGTAATGAGAGGCTGAGCTAGTGCAGAGCACAGGACCATTGGAAGTGGAAGGCAAGGATCCAAGAGGACAGATTATGGGAAAGATCATCTGTGTGGATATAGCAACCAGAAAGAATTATCACATGACTAGCAGTATTGGAGAGAGTGGCAATGTGCCAGGAACCAAAAGATGCAAAGAATGAGAAGGAGGGACCAAAGGGTTGGGAATCATTACAATAAGGAGAAGTGATGGTATGGCACAGTCTGGTGACATGACATTCAAAGATGGGATTTTTTTCAGGGAGAAGGGAGGGAAAGGGCCTGGAAGTAACAATGAAGATTGAGGAAGACTGTATTCCCCATCTAGGCTCAGCAGTACAAAAGACAGACAGAAATCAGTTGGTACTTAAGAGGGCTGTAGGGGAAGCAATGTCTTTAGGGGAGAGACAGGTTTCAAGTAGAGCAAGCAGGTTGGAGCAGAAGCTGAGGACATGAGGGATTTTGTTGATCACTGACCGATAAGTCCTGGAAGCCACAGTGGAATCATTTAAAGATACATATTTTTGGTTTAGCATGTCTTATGCTAAATGCACACATACTATTTTATCTAGTGTTCAACCAAAGAAATAGCGATCTGTTTTAAAGCTGGAGGAAAAACCAGGTGAACACACTGAAAAACAATTTGTCTCTAATATTGTGTCTTAAGGAATTTTCATAAATAATCTTCTTTATATTTAATTTTTGCCGTAAGTGGCAACTTTTGAACTTAAGCCTCTACCTCTCCCCCACTCTCTACACATGTACACACACACGCACATAACCATACAGCATCTTGAAGTATTATCTTTTCTTCGTCTGTACCTTGTAAGGATCCTCAGGATCTACCCAGGCCACATGAAACATATGACGAATTTCTTCGGCCAGTCCAATTCTCGCTCCACTGTTGGCTGCTACATAAATGCGTGGAATACCCTCTGCCCTGGCAAGTTCCGAAGCTCTGAGAAACAACAAATCCTCTTGAGGCCCAAAGGACCCAATTCGGTATGTGATGTCATTGCCAATAACAATGATATCTCGGCCCTCTGGATATTCAGGACTTTTCAGGGTCATTTTCCAAGCTACCATGCCAATCTGCAAAGGCATAAACAAACAAATGAATACAAGTTTCTTCCATGCAGACTTTTTTTCAGGTTCCTTGAGGGTATCGAAGCATACGTAGACACAGCCTTGATGTAAAGATGTGCATTGCTAAAGAGCCAAAGTCCCTACAGGAAACTAAAACAAACACTCTAGTACACTGCTCTAGATTATGCTGAGGACAGCTGGTTTACTTTAGATCTCAAAGCTTTCTCAATTCCTTCTTTAGCCCTGCTCAAAGAAGACAGAAAAACCAGAGTCTAAATGCACTCAAGACACCTGTGGAAGAATGCCATGGCAATGGTGATTAAATACAGAATTCTCATTTTACTGCCCTATATACTAAGACACTATTTCCATCTTCTGTTAAGATTTATTCCAAGAAATCTTCAACACATAAAGGAACAGGGAGAGGATTACCTTTCATGGACTATACACTTTTCATTATCCAGGGTCCTTTTACTGTCCTCTAGCATTTGACAGGAATAACAGAAACATTCTTTACCAGCTTGCTTCAGGTGTCTTCCATTTCTGCAAGAATTTGCTAGTGTTCAACACTGCATCCTTGTGACCAACTCTTGCTGTTTTCTTCCAGCACCAGAAAACCAAAGGATGCAAAGAACTAATCTCTTGCTGTACTATGATATATGTAAATCTCTGATCTCTGTTCAACAGCATCTGACCAGCCACACAAATGATATTGACTTAAAAGGCAGAGTGACATGTCTCTTCCCAAACCCTCATGGCCCTGTCCTGTTTTAATCCCCTTCTATATGAAAACTAGTCAGTCCTTCTACTTGTTTATTTGTAAGTTCCATTTATTTTCTATTCACTCATACTCTCGTTACAGCTGCAGTTTTTCATGTATGCCTGTCTGTTTCCCCCATACCTGGATAAGTAATGTTTTCCATTCTTTTTTTCCCCCTTTTCTTCTGTTTCTCGCCCTTTCCTCGCCCCCACCACTTGCCCCCAACACAAAGCGTACCAGATGAGCATTCCTGGTCCTGCCTAATGGACCCCAGCCACATCTGCAGCCTTGGTCCCTCATCCCTAGACTGCTGCATATCACCTCATTGGGGAGCTGGCCATCAAGAAGGGCCATTAACAGATGTAAATAGCAGCATCCCTGGAAAGCCACATGCATCACCCAGACTCAACCGGGCCAGTGATCATAAGCTCTGAGTACACATTCCTCAATCCAATTGCACATCCACTGTAATCAGGCTGGTCAAAGCTTTCCAAACAGCTATTTGTGATTCTCAGCACTAAGAAATATATATATGAAATACCCACAGATAAATATAAGCTATTTAATATATCACACCATTGGCCAAATACAAATAAAAATGGATATAATACATGGAAAAAAATACAATCACCTTCTGAGATAAAGAATTACTCTACCTGTTCATTAAAGACAGAGAAAGGAAGGAAAAGTATATCATCAAAAAAATAGCACAGAGAAACTCCCCACATCAGGATAATTTTGGTTGTGGTTTTTAGGAAGCTAGTTAATATAATGCCTATATGTGGAGAAATATTTTAACTGCCTTCTTATGTTCCCCTCTAGCCTCAAATCTCTTTTGTTTTTCAGGAAAGAAAAGCTAGTTTCTGTCTACTTTCCTCTAAATGCATTTGTTGTTAGGAAGATCGGGTTTTACACCAAATTTTACAACATATTAACCTTAGCCACCTAGGCCAGAAGCAGCTTAGATACAAACCCTGAAAAATCTACTTCAGCATTTGTGTACTAATGTAAACATTGTGACAATATGGCACTGGGCAGGCAAATAATATTCTTAACTTTTATTAGTACCTGGGGACTGTAACTGTGTCACTTGGGCAGTCAGTTCAGCAATTGGCCAGGTCATTATGCTTGCAATATTGACTTCTAATTAGGTGTCAACAACGTAGCACCAAGAACACGCTACTCTTTATCAATATCTGTCCAAAGTGTGTTCCTCATCAGCTGTCCCCCTCCCACCTTAAAAAGTACCAATATGGAATGGAGAGTGTTATATCAGTCTTAGTACAGCAAGATTCCTTATTCAAAGATATTCTGTTCTGAGTCAGCACAATGGATAAACATCTAAGAAAGCATCTGTTGCTCAATTTACAGTAAAATTTAGATTTCACTGCTAGTCAAAGGATAGGGCATATAATGGTGAACATGGCCTGGAGTCCAAAAAACTCAGATCTAAATCCAGGCTTATTAACTTATTAACTGTGCGATCTTGGGAAATTATATAACTTTATTGAGCTTCCATGTCCCCACATACAAAATTAAGAAAATAATACCCATATGTTTGAGGAACAAACTCTTGGAAGCAGAGATCTCTTATATTAACTTCAGCATAAAAAGTTGGAACTTTTCTCTCCTCTCAACCTGTCCAAATCTTATCCATTCCAAAAGGTTCATTCAAATTCCATTTCTTCAGTAAAGCTTCCTCCAGACTAAAGTGACCCCTCTCTTTTCTGGTCACCTACTAAGACCTAGGGTAGAGCATTCCTTTGAAAATTAATCATATACTGCCTGGGACTGCTTTTCGCTTACCATCTTGAACCATTACATCATCTTCTCTAGTGCCTTGCAGGGTTCCCTACACATAATACGGGAGTAATAAATACTTGCTAGTTCTAGTCATTTTTAAAAATAATAGTTGGAAAAAAAGTCAACAACAAGGGCTTAGAACATTGTCCATAACTTATATTTAGGGATCATAGAATAAGAGTCCTAAATATCATTAAACTATTTTATTTGTAAAAATAACAATAATAGCTGCTATTAACTGAACATTTATTACATGCTATACTAAATAAAAGTTGACAATACTGATAGTGCTCAAGAGCTTAAGCTCGGAAGTCAACTTATCTTGGTTCAAATCTCAGTTTTATACTAGCTGTGTAACTTCGAACACTTAACCTCTTATAGCCTCACTTTTTCCTTTTATAAAATCGGGAAAATAGCACCTTTCTGGAGTGACTATTTTAAGGAACACCATGTTAAACTAATACAGAGCTTGTCATATAAAAGCCCTCAAATAGCTACTATTATTATTAACTCAGAGGAAGCTATTATTATTGTTGCCATGAGGAAACTGAGGCACAAAAGAATTAAGTAACTTATTCTTACAGTTAATGTGAATTGTTTATTTTCTAAAATAAGGTTCACACAAAAATAAATTGTATTTCCTTTACTAGAGAAATTCAAGAAGTATGTTCCAGATTAGTTTCACTGCCATTAGCTGAATATAATATGGAAGATGAACATCCATTGTAGCACAAACATAAATGTCATTGACCCCTAAATGCTATGTAGTATCCTGGATTGGATCTTGGAAGAGAGAAAGAACATTAGTAGAAAAACTGGTGAAATCTAAAAAAAGTCTATAATTGTACCAATGTTGATATCTTAAGTTTTCATAATTATACCATGGCTATATAAGATGTTAACATTAGGAAAAGCTGGGTGAAGGGTATATGGAAACTCTCTATATTATCTTTGTATCTTTTCTGAAAATCTAAAATTATTTTAAAATAAAAAGTTAAAAAATATGATAGAAACTTTTTTGGAAGAAAATAAATTGGATAGCAAGGTCATTGTTAGTGTTCTGTGCAATCTTATAAAATAATGGCTATGAAGACTATGAATAGCATTTTAAAGTACCCATGATGTAATACTAAATTAGAACAAGTAGGATACAAAACTGCATGCATATCATAGTAATTTTGAGAAGCAAATCAGGGTAGCAATTAAGGGCACAGACTCAGAGTCAGATTCTCAGACTCTGAAGCTGAATCTAAGACAATCTGACAGAACCGAGACTCAGTCAGTTTTCTAGACATATAACCTTAGGTAAATTACCAACCTTTCTGTGCCTCAGTTTCTTCACTAGTAAAATGGGAGTAATAACAACCTACTGCATGAGTTTGTTGTGAGGACTAAACACACATTAAGCCCTAGAATGGTACCTGACACATATTAAGTGCATAGTGTATATTATATTACAACGCTATCGATCCAAAAGCATGTTGGGGTCAGGTGCTCACGCCTGTAATCCTAGCACTCCAGGAGGCTGAGGCAGGAGGATTGCTTGAGGTCAGGAGTTTGCAACCAGCCTAAACAAGACAACACTCTGTCTCTACAAAAAAATAGAAAAATTAGCCAGGTGTGGTGGCATGTGCCTGTTATCCCAGCTACTTGGGAGGCTGAGGCAGGAGGATCGTTTCAGCCCAGGAGTTTAAGGTTGCAGTGAGCTGTGATGATACCACTGCACTCTAGCCAGGGCAACAGAATGAGACTTTATCTTTATATATATCTCCGTCCCAAAAATACATTTTTTTAAAACCCCCAAATAAAGAAGAAACACAGCAAAATGAGATGATAATTACTAGGATGATAAGACTGTGTGTTTTTTCCATTTTCCAAATTTTCTTTAACGTGTTTGTATTGTACTGATAACTTTAAATTTTTATAAATTAAAAAATAACTGAGAGAGAAGACTACCAAATACCTCTGCGCTGGGTAATAGGTAAATGGAAGTTTATATTATTTATCCCTACTTTTGTGTATGTTTGAACATTTCCATAATAAAAAAAAATTTTTAAAGGCAGAAAATCTCACCAGGCTAATGGATTTCTCATATTTTAGGGGAACTGATTCTAGATTTTAGTTATACAATGACAGTTCTTATTTATATAAAATTAGAGAGATATAAACACATGAAAATTAAAAACCAAGACTCACCTTAAAGGAATAAGAATATCAAGAACTATCTTAGTTTGTTGGGACTATCATTTCATTTCTTTAAAAAAATGTTCTGCAATGATGTGGTAGAATGTAAACATATGCATATATAGGTTTATACAATATTAATATCTCTACCTGAGAAGTAACTGCTTCAGTGTTTTTCTGGTCTGATGGTTAAATACATATTTATACTTTTAAAGTCAATATTTGTACAATAGACAAGAACAGTGCCTATCAGCTAAATACATATTTAGGACTGTACCACATGTATTACAAACATGTACTAAAATCGAAAGCTTATATTTATACAGAGCCTTTCATCTTGAAGGAGACTAAAGAGCTTTACAAACATATGTACATAAAAGGACGTTTGCACTGATAGGCAAGGTATCAATTCACCCACTCCCCTATTTCTTCCAGCAGGCCTGGGTAGGAACACCTGGTGTCAACAGATGCAGGTTGGTAATAGCTGCAAAGAAATATAACAATAATCCTGTTGCGATGCATGGTCACTAAAAGGAGGCTTACAACTTGAGAATAGCAACTGCTCTCCTCCAGTGTAGAAGCAACACAGCCATTTCCAGCTTTGTGTTTTTAAATTATTCTCTTCCAAACTCAACTAATCACTTGACAAAATTGAATTTGATACTGGAAATGGTTTCTGAATGCAAAATACTTTCTGTCTGATGATGAAAACTAGGTTGGAAAACGCTTCCCCCTGCCCTTGTTAGATTTAGAAGAGAAAAAAAAAGGGTCACAACATTCAGGAGAAATGGTTCAAAATATTCTATCTAATAATAGCTTTGTCTCAGAGGATTAGGTCATTACTTCAGAAGACAGTCATATCCCCCCCACACTTAATTAGGACACTGTACGTTTTTCAGTCAAATTACTTTATATAGATGGGGCTATCTATATTATATACACAATGGAGATTTCTTATTGAAAATTCTGTAGTCACTATAAAGGTATACACAAGTGTGACAATGTGATTAGGAATGTGACATTCATTGATTTCACCTCATATACAAGGCACCTAAGCCCAAGCTGCCTTGTATATTAACTAAGGAATAATAAACAAGGAAAATTCCATCACTGAATCCCCTTTTTCATCTTCTCTTTCCCCCTAACGTTTTTATCCAGGTGAAACCTGGTGAAAATGACACTCTAGGACTAAGGGCCGAAGGAAGACTGACGGGCTAAGAAAGTAACAAAAGGGCAGCCTGTAGCCTGCCTGTGAGTGGGCAGGTTTATAGTCCATGGGTTTCAGACTCAGACTGGCAGTGCCAGCATCTTCTTCCTTGACCACTGCCTCTCTCAGGTACTGACTAGCCAAATGGTCCTGGGTCCTTAGCAAATTATGTTTTCATTAATATAGCCATAAGTAAGTTTTAAAATATTTAATTTCTGATTATTTTTCATGACAGAACATTCCAATGAGCAGGTGTTCTTAGGTTGAGGGTTATCAACCTAAGCTAATTATCTTTAAATGAAAAAGAAAGGATCAAAAGAGCTACAGTGAATGAGCTAAGGATAAGCAAAAATAAATATTTGCTTCCCTTATATAAGTTCTAAGGAAGAAAATATTTCTTTGGCCACATTCTGATACTGGAATAAACATGCTCAAGCGAGGGAGGAGGGGATGAGGAGGAGAAAGCAAGCAGAAGAGAACAGTCTTATTTAACTGTTTTTATGTGGGTAAAATGATTTGTGCCACAGTATTTCCATAAGAAGTGGGACCATTATTTTCCTGTAGAAACACATTTGGTTTGAAAAGTATCACTGGACAGGACGTGAAAATCAAACCGAATGAATTATTCACAACCTCCGATCAGAGGTGATCATTATTTCTGATGCTCCAAACAGTGATTAGGATTCTGCCCTGAGATGTCATTTTCTCGCTGAGTAACACCAGCGATACAGAAAGGCATTATCTATCTATCCATATATGTATTTTTTCTCCTGGGAGGACCTTGGTTTAATATTACTATAACAGATAGTAAAAACATGATAATATTAACATTTATTCTGATGGTGCCCATAAATGCCATTAGTCTGACACAAAGTGTCAACACTAATCATGACCCAAAATTAACACCAAAATTGACATCCACATTAATTGTACTATCAGTGTGAATAGAATGTGCAAGCGCACATAGGCGCTTTCCAAGGCTGCTGTTGTTATCACAAAATAAAACAATATTATGCTCAACAAAGAAATCTGAAGGAAAAGCTAAGGGGCAAAACATGCCAAGATTTGGGTTTTTAAGGGTGTAAGAAGCATCCATCAACTCTAGCTACGCTGTGGGAAACAGAAAGGGACTATCTTTGCCACAGTTACCTTTCTTATGTCTCTCCACTTTTGACTTCAGCTGTAACAATATCTTCCTATGCAGATTTAAATACAGGTTAGACTGTGGCTGAGATGTTGAAGGTTTATTTGTTATTTTCCATGCTAAAAGTCTAAAACGTAAGTTTTTTGGCACAGCCTCCAGTAGCTATTGTTCTAATTCTACTAATGCCAGGAAGACGACCACCCAGCAGCATTACACGGGATCCTAGAAATGTCAGAGCTGAACCAAACCCAGACATCATCTGCATCATAAAGATGAGAAAACTAAGACCCAGGGAGAAGGAATCTGAACTTGACTTCCTTTTTAGATACATAACAAAATGTTATCTTTTGTCCCCCTTTTGTATCTTGCAAGGAATATTAAATCTGTACTTCAATTAGATACTATCAAAAAATAATTATCATTGTAAGTTTAACTCATGTTAGTCTCATAATAAAACATACTTGATGAAATATCAGAAAATACTGTATAGGTCTTTAAAGATGCATTTTTAAGCCATAAGACAATGCGATATTTGACTTAATTTTTGCCATTTGGAAAAGCCATGCTGAAAAAAATGTCCATGTCTTTCTATATTGTATTATCTGCCAGATACCACGTTCCGTTGTCTAGTGTTGTATGATCACATATAATAGCTCAAAACAATTTTCTTAACAGCTGAAAAACTTTTTTTCATGCTTGGATAATTCAAAAATGGCTGAACGAACTTACCTTAACCCCTCTAAAAAGCAATAAAAGGGTAAGAAAAATACAACTTTAGAGCAAAAAATTTCATCCCAGAGGTAATTCTTTGAAAATGTTAGAAATAATATTTTAAACAGGAGAATTATTTCTCCCCATAATATTTATATACATAAAATCACAGTAATTTTACATATGCACACACCGTAATTTAATAAGCATTCGATTTTTTTTTTTAAACATGCAATGGAGCACATAGCCAGTGGTATTTGAGAAATGGGGCACAGGATTAATTGGTTGATATGGAAATTAAACAAGTTGGCCTACTATAGTTCCAGAAGCCTTGCCCATTAATCATAGGAATGAATGTTGAACTCTGGTGCTCCACGCTACACCTCATCCTCTGGTGTCATCTGTTGCTGTCCTGGTGTTCATTATTGCCTCTACTTGGAGCTGTAAAGTTTCCTGACTTAGGGTATTATGTCACATCCTTTTTCAGTAAAATCTTAAAACTTAAGACATGTAAAAAAGTGCGTTATTTTGTTTAAAGGCTATCTCTAGACTTACTTTTGGAAAGGAACTGAGGAACCCTCCACAACTGAGGAGCCCTCTACAAGTGGGCCAATGGAAGCACTAGGATTTTCAAAGTCAATCAAGCCTTTTTTTTTTTTTTCACACAGAGTCTCGCTCTGTCACCCAGGCTAGAGTGCAGTGACATCATCATAGCTCACTGCAACCGCAAACTCCTGGGCTCAAGCGATCCTCCTGCTTTAGCCTGCTGAGTTGCTGGGACTACATGCACGTACCACCAGGCGCGGCTAATTTTTTCCATTTTTGGTTTTTTTTTTTTGGTGGACATGGAGTCTCACTCAGGCTGCTCTTGAACTCCTGGCCTCAAGCAATCCTCCCACCTTGGCCTCCCACAGTGCTAGGATTATGGGAGTGAGCCACCACTCTCATTCTCAATCAAGTTTATTGACCCTTGGTTTGCTACCAAGGAATGAGTCAAAACCAATCAACCTGATGAGAAATCTCCAACACCAATAACAGTCATTCCGAAGGAATTCTATATGTATCCCCAAAGAACAGTGTCAGAAATTCATTACCAGTAATTCCATGGTAGGGAGACTTATTTTTTAAAATTAACCTCAATATTTTTCTAATGAGGGATCCAACTTTCGTTTGGAAGATCATTTTAGGCAAAGATATGTAGCCAAATAGACTCACTTAGAATGGGAATAAAAGAAGAAAGGTATATAATAATTTTTTAAAAAAACTATCTTACCACATATTCCATAATATATTATTCTCTATCAGGCCTATCTCACTGAAAGGATTCAGAATGGGGTTTCTGAAGCCCTTGAAGAAAAATAAGGCAAGCATAAATTCTGAATGTTTATATATAATTAGTGTTATATGATCCTTTTCTACTCAGGATCTCAAAGCACTTACATACATTTGTTCATCTTCAGGGATAAGATCAGTGGCAAAGACCTTTAGTCCCTTTTAATAAGTAGAACAATCAGCACATAGACCATGGTCTGTTTTTCAGACCCATTTTTCTTAGATTTATTTCAGAGCTCACCTTCAGCATACTATACATAATTCAAATAGGCCTCTTTTCTAACACATATTTAAAAGACTGACACTGACTCAATTTCCACATCCAGCATGAAAAGGTAAACTAATTTCAAAAGAAAGAAACAAATGCATAGTAAAATACATCCAAATTAGCTTCCATTCATGGAGCTGTTTTGAGGTTAAATTGAGCAAAACAATGTACAAAAATCTGATGTTAAACTAGAAAAATATTTGGGTATTGTGTTCATGAGAAATGGTCAACCCTTTCCTTACCACCTAATCCTGCAAGCATATACACACCCTCTCCAAGCAGAGTTTTAGAGCATAATGATTTCCACTAGAATTTGAGTCCAGGATAACCCAAGAAATTCCTTTGAGAGTATGGGAAATGTCAACCAAGTGAATTAAGACAGAGAGTTATGGAGGTTTTTCTAAAATAAAAGGTCCTTTGGGTTAAGAGGTCCAGCCTAAGAACTGTCAAAATGGATCTACTAATTAATTTCTTCTAATCTCTTAGGCTTATATTAGCTTACCAACTTCCTATCCCTTCCCAACTCCTAAATGTCCTTTTTTGATACTGAAATTGGAGGGTTCAAAGGATTATAGTAACATTTAAGTGAGGTGCATAGTCAAAATGGTGAGATTTGTTTAAGCTGGTCAGTAGATGTAGGTATTTGTCATATCACTCTTCACATTTTTTTGTACATTTAAAATGTTTTATAATTAAAAAAAAAAACTATAGAGACACTATGCTTTAGTGGTACTGGATGTCGGCCCATTGCCAACAATTAAACACTAATTAAATATGGGTATGAATCGGGCTGAGCAGTTCCTACTCCCCACTGAACTCCTAATCCTCCTTGTCCCCCCTATTTCACCCCTGGGAACATAAAGTGGAACTGAAACCAAAATACCAGTCGCGAGGGCTGCTAGTCTTTAAACTTTAATTTACACTACTTTATTTCCTCTTCGATCATCCTTTTCCTAAAAAAACGTATAGAGCCATGATGTAAGGTTCAACAGATCTCTAACCAAAGAGTTAAAATTGTCATTACATATTGTGGGAACACTAGGTAAAGTCTAACATACATACTGATAAAAGCGGAAGGACACTGGTGGACACCTCAAAGAACAGGGCAATTCAAGAGGTTTGTTTGAATGCTAAGATTTTGAGAAGGAAAAACCCTGACACCTAGTGCCCATCTGAAAAAATGAAGCCTTGGAGCCAACACGATTCTTAAGTGTAGTAGTGTGTGTGGAGGTGACGATCAAATTGCATTCAATTTGGAATATGCTTTTCTCCCAAAAAATTTTTAAGAAAAATTTTATACCATGTAAGAGTTCCAGTCTTTGATTACCAATCCTTTCTTGGGTATACATCCTATACCTAATTATTATAACTGCTTCTAAACACAACGTCTTCTCTTCATCTCAGCTTTTCATTACGACAGGAGCGATGGGAGAAAATGTTAAAAAACCCATGTTCTGAAATGGTAAGGAATACAGGATCTTAATTTCTGCCAGCACTAAAATTACTATGAAAGTTGTCTATCATATCTTTCATCATTGCCCAATTTAGAGATTCTTGATCTAGTTCGCAGAGTTGATAAATAAAATAAAATAATGTTTATAATTTATTTCAGAATAAGAACATAGTCTCACCAGGCGTGGTGGCTCACACCTGTAATCCCAGCACTTTGAGACGCTAAGGCAGGAGGCTCACTTGAGGCCAGGAGTTCTAGACCAGCCTGGGCAATATAGCAAGACCTTGTCTTTACAAAATTAAAATTAAATTAAATTAAATTAAAATAAAATAAAATAAATAAATAAAATAATAAAATAAAATAAATTAGCCAGGCATGGTGCATGCACCTGTAGTCCCAGCTACTCAGAAGGATGAGGCAGGAAGATCACGTGAGCCCAGGTGTTTGAGGTTGCTGTGAGCTATGATTGTGCTACTCACTGCACTCCAGCCTGGGCAACAGAGTGAGATCCTGTCTCAAAACAAAACAAAACAAAAAAGAATAGTCTCAAGAAGGCTAGTGTTTTCTTTGTCCTACCAGGCAAAGTTAAGTTGTTCTCTGTCAAGTCCGTTACAGCCCTTGGTTTGATCTTAGCTTGAGCTTTTTAATAACGGGATTTAGTGCGAAAAGCAGCTGTACTGGATTGCGAACTGTTACTCAAAATGTTCCCACCTGCAATTACAGTGTCCACGAAATGATCAAAACAGGTTAGCAAACTGGCAGGAAAATGAAAACAATTCCTCCAAAATTGAGAAGTGGTAAAGTAGAACTGTTGGATAGCTGCATTTCCTCTGTATCTGGCTCAACAGCTCCATTCATCTAGCTGTGTATTTACATACAGTGCCCATCACTGTAGCTTCATAGCAGCTAGAAATGAAATCAGTTTAGGCTATGTTGCAATCACATTTTCCTCAATTTTCATCTTTACTTGAAACTATTAAGAAAAATCCTGGACAACTCATTTTTGGAGCTATTTACAAGTAACATAGTTCACAGATTTGTCCTATATCTTTTTTATTCCTACTCTAAATACATACTAAATGCAATGCCATTCAAATGTGACAATGAGAAAGATGTGTTCTCCCATAGCTTTCCTCATGCATTAGCTGGCATTCCTTTAGTAACATCTTTCTTTATGGGGAAGGGACAACGAGGAAAACAGAAAGGAGAAAGTAGCTAACACTGCATCAGAAAAGCTCTTTCTCCTGCTTTTAACACAGGCATAAATGTTCAAAATGCAGGTCACATCTCTGCTGAAACAGCCAATATTCTTCCTCAAATGGCAAACAAGTTACCTAAAACTAAATGGAACTGAATAGGTCCAAGTCCTGGTCCTATCACCACCATTTTACCTATTTGCTGCCCTGGAAAAAAAATAGGGAAGACTGGCTACCCATATAGCCAATGGTCTGATAAGTGCAGGTTTTCTGCCTTTGATCAAGGAGAAAAGCATCTCAATTCACAGGGAAAACTCTGCAGGAATCTCTTGTTTTACCCTTATTCCTTATACCCATGTGCTAAGCTTTCAAACCCAGAAACTCTAATCCTTCATGGTAATGCAATACTACCTACAACGATGACCTGGTAGAGCCGTCACTTTTGGAGAACACCACATTAGGATGATTTAATGTCTATGTAGCATCAATGCATTTACATTGAGCCTTGGCTCTCAGAACATTAACAGGTCAGTTTTTTATTCCTTTTTTAATAAAACTATTTCTCAAGGCTCTGTTCAGATGCCCATTCTCTTTGGGACAGGACAGATTTGCTCCAAATCTCATCAGCATGAACTCTTCTCATTCCCTTCACATCATTCTTGGGGTAATATGTAGAGTGCCAGGCTCATGACAAACTTGCTCTTTGGCCAAAGAAAATTAAACTGCAGTCGCTGAAAGTCAACTTGCCCTGATAAAACTGGGCTCAGCGTGAGGACATACGTCGTACTGACACCTCGTCATCAGTTAGGCACAGCTGTCCCTCAGAGTTCTGACTGCTGAAACTCCATCCTTAGACTGGTCAGCCTTTTAGTGGACATGCTTCATTGTATGTTCAAGCTATTGGTAGCAGAGTTTGATACTAATACTGCAACCTCATTCCTGTCGTGCAGTGCCCTATAATCTCGCTAAGGCCACTGACTGACTTTACCAGCCATCCTGGGCATTAGGCACTAACTGCTCACAAAAGAACATCACTCTCGTTCTTCCTGAGCTCAAGGGCTCAGAAACAGCAAGCTAACACTCAGCCTCAATCCTAGTCAATCATTTGAAGAAAAGAAAAAGAGAACAAAGAAAATATGCAACTAAGGAGGGAAAGGTGTAGAACTAAGAACAAAGTGAGAACCAGCAAAAAGTCAAAATTTTTTTTAACAAATACTATTAGCTTTCTGTTTTTAAAACTATTAAAGCACTGGGCAAAGGAAAAGATGTGGTCCCTATACTAGATCTATTACTCATAGCTGTAGTCCTATGCTGCTGCTTAACACATCCCTTTCCACTAAGGTTTGTTAAGTCTTACAAGGGTTAAAAAAAACCTTTAATTTTTTTAAATTCGTGTGTGTGTGTGTGTGTGTGTGTGTGTGTGTGTGTGTGTGTGTGTGTGTTGTGTGTGGTCTTTGGGTACAGAGTCCCCTATAATAAGACTATTTGTATTCATACTGGCAGAGTAAACACTACATGTTCATGCCCAGGCAGCTCTGTGCTTGTAATTTCAGCAAGAACAGAGCTCTGTCCCTCTGGGACTTCACTATTCCCCCAGTCTCCATTCGCTCAAACACGGAATGAGAGCAGAAAGAAAGCAGGAGAGAAAGATCATGGCAAGAGGTTTCACACAGCACTGCAGCTAGCTTTCACGTGGCCAAAAATCTCATTTTGTGTTTTAATTACATTAAGTTAAAACCATTTTACTCTCAGCCCCATGTTCACAAGGGTGCCTTCCATTCCTGAAGACTACACTGTTCAATGAATCAGAATTTAAGTCTAGCACAATGAAGCTTTTCTTTGCTGTTGAGGGGCTCACTAAGCAGATGCTACACACAGCAGGAAAAACCTCTGCTTCAACTTTGTGTGTTGACAAGTATGTATCTATTCTTGTCAAAATTCTATACATCCTTCCTTCCCATCCTCTTGCCTTTGATATTTGTTGAGGTGCTAGATTAGAACTCCTACAAGTCTGATATTCTCCATCTGGTCCAACGCTTGCATCCATCTTAATAACAAATCATCTACTCTTGGCACCCATTGGTATATTACTGAAACAGCCATATTTACACCTTGTACATATAGTAAAATTTTTTGAAAAAGATATTGAATAAAATGGGAATAAACTACATATTGTCTCCAAAGGTCTACCCAGACTGTTTATGGTGAACACCCAGGTAAAGATCACTCCTGGCCGGGCGAGGTGGCTCACGCCTGTAATCCTAGCACTCTGTGAGGCTGAGGCAGGAGGATTGCTTGAGCTCAGGAGTTCCAGAGCAACAGTGAGACCCCATCTCTACTAAAAATAAAAAAATCAGCTGGGTGTGGTGGTGTGTGCCTGTAGTCCCAGGTACTTGGGAGGCTGAGGCAAGAGGATGGCTTGAACCCATGAGTTTAAGTTTGCAGTCAGCTATGATGACACCACTGCACTCTAGCCAGGGCGACAGAGTGAGACTGTATCTCAAAAAAAAAAAAAAAAAAAAGTACAGAGCAGAATATGACTTTCTATCATTATTAATAGGTTACTATGTGAGAAGGGATACCAATTCTAGAAAATGCATTCTTGGATAATTACCAAAAAATGGGTTCTCTGTTACTTTCTTTTACATTTAAACCCCTGATTCTGATTGAGCCCCTTTATGAAAAACACATTTATCATGCTCACAACAGTAGCAGATCAAATGAGCTGAGCATGGCAAAGATACTTAAAAAAAAAAAAAAACACACATATTAGTATGCAATTAAGTACCCAAATAAGGAAAAACGTTAGGCAAAACAATACTTTAAATGTTTTTATTATAGAAAATTTCAGTATTTCAAACATATACAAAAATAAAGTAATCTATTTTCATGTAGCTATCACCTAGCTTCAATTATCAACTCATAACCAATCTTGTTTCATCTGTACTCCCACCTTTACCATTTTGAAGCAAATCATTGCATCTGTAAATATTTTAGTATGTATGTATAACAGAAAACAATATTCTTCTTTAAAAAACAAAATCATAATACCACTATCACACCTTAAAAATCAGCAATAATTCCTTGATATCCAGTCAACGTTCTCTTTCTAAAGAACTCTACCAACAAGACTAGTATTCTGCCTATGCCACTTCAATCTTAATCAGTACTTATTTAATGGCCACCCCCATAGAATGCTGGTTACTAGTGGGCACAGAAATAAGAAGGGGAGGCAAGTTTTGACAACTCACCTCGTTTCCTCCTGGAAGCCTGTTCATGTGTACCAGCTGACCTTGATCATCCAACACTAGCTCAGTATATGTCAGTATGTCAGATGGCAGAGGAGGTGAGGGAAGGAATGCTTGAGTGGACATAGACTCCCAGAGTTTGATCAGGGACTAGCAGAAGAGAGAAGGTTGATTACTCACTGACAATTAACATTTCAATACAGACAAAAATAATCATTATGATTCAGTCAATCTGATTTTGCTTTCTTTTCCAAGTGTTCTGCAGAGAATCTAAGCAGTAGACCAAATTCTCCAGCTCCCACTCTCAGTTAAAATAAATTTGTAATTATTTTTTACATGCCAAAAGTCAGGCACTTTTCCAACAGAGTCAAACTATTGAGTGACTCTGAATCAGCACTAGAGCATTAACACACACAAAAGACCTAACACTATCCCAGGAATATTAAAATTAAAAAACTAAAGTAGCATCAAATCCTTCCTACAAAAAGGAAAAAAAATCCTAAACAAATTTGGCAATAGAAGAATATTCAGGAAAGTGACATGACACTCAGTTAATAAAAAGAAAATCCCAGAAGGCAAGAATAAAGTTTTTACTAGAAGTTCAGGGGAAGAATCTTCTTTCTAATATTTTTCATAGCTACAGGCCCATACACAGGAATCAGCTAACTAAATGTACATGACTGTAAATGTGCAAATCAATTCTGATCAAATTTGAGAAAATAGACACACCTATTCACTGTAAAAACATTATGATTTCCATTTCCAACTTTCTATATATAAAACAAATCCTTCATGAAGCAGGAACTAGTTCAGTTCTTTGCTTGCCTCAAAGCAACATTTAAAGCCCAAATGACTCACACATACGTATATATCCTAATCACAGTGTCAATGTCTACTTTATAAGAATTATTTAGAATGTGATTTCTATTTATAGCACTGGCACTGGGAAACAGAACCAAACTCAGCTTTTAGGCTAACAATGCTATAAAAGGTAAATACTAAGTGAAGGCAGCTATGTTTCAGGCGATAGAATTTGTAAACAAATGGTTACATAAAGGTAATCTCTTATATTTGTGAATAACACAGGAATTACAGACTACTTAACAAAGCCACATATACAACTTTATTAAAATTCAAATGTGGTAATACTGGTAGTATTGACTAGGAGACTTGGAAAAATTCTATATTCATAGATTTTTTTTTTTCAAGGAAAAATTCCATATTCTTTTGAAACTTTATTCTTTATCGGTTGCATTTTCTGCTGGTGATATACTTTTCTTGCCTTCTATTGACAGAAGAAAAATCTGCAGCGTAGAGATGATTCACCATACAGATCGAAGGAATTTATTTTCATATAGAGGATAAGATTCATAATGTCATATTTTCTCACACTAGTTTTTATTTAGCTATAATAAATGTCACATGAAAGAACGTATACTTTAAACTGTGTGCCATGAACTCTAGATCCATTTGTCTATGCTATGTATATTGATTCTCATCATATTAACCTAGGCTATCAATAAGGGACCTGGCTTATCCTGGAAAACAGGAAAATGAGAACTAGTTTCATACCTCTTTTTGAATATCCACAGACTGTATCCAATTTGAATACAGACTTAGAAATATATATGTAATTCCTCACATATAAACTATTAATACCATCATAGACACATGGTCTTAGTTCACTCTCTTCTACGCAATAGAAACTTTTATTCTCACCATTCTTCCCATTAATTCATAAAGAACCATACTATCTGACTTGGCAGTCAAAAATTCTCAAATAAAATAGAAAAGAAAACATTATCAAGATATTTCCTGCCCTCTGGGAGTGCTCCCCTTCCAGTCAATTCTTCATCTAATGGAAATTCAGGAAAACCTCGTCTCCTTGGAACATGTCGGAGCCCTCTGGGTAGCCACTTTACCTGCCGAAACATCTCTGGAATATCATATATGTATGTTGTCCCTAAGGACTGTGCCTGGAACCTCTTTGATTGAAGCAGGTCTTTGGTCACATATGGAGTATTGATTAACATTCCATGCAGTGGTCCCTGTTTGTCTCCATATGCCTGAAACATGATCTACAAAAAGAAAAAAGAAAAAGAAAAAAAGAATGGCATAAAGAGTCAAGGGACAGAGAAAAAAATCAGGTAGCTGCCTAGAGGGGCTTTTTTTTTTTTTTTAAACAAATGTTATCTTTTGAAAAACATTTTTGGTGGGTTGAGTAGCTAGCATAGACGTGCCTCTTAACATTGGGTACTTTGTGCTCTCACCTCTTTACAGATTAACCAACTCCCAAAATTGGTATGTAACTGGCTGAATACCATAAGCTGCTCTCACTTTTCAATTAGTTGAAATAAACAAAAAAACACAGTATAAATTTCACATCTCAGAGATAGTCTGACAACGCTTGCCTTCTAAAGTGACTTGAATCCCATATACTCAAAAATGAAGTGTTATCAACTAACCAGGCTGGAGCAGTCCTGGTATTTAAGTTGAGGAACACCTATGCACTAAAGATATACTCTCAGCCAGGCATGGGGCCTGCACCTGTAGTTCCAACTACTAGGGAGGCTGAGGTGGGAGGATTGCTTGAACCTAGGAGTTTGACATTGCAGGGAGCTATGATGATGCAACTGCATCTCTAGCCCAGGCACAGAGCAAGACCTTGTCTCAAAAAAATAAATAAAGAAACTTTAAAAAGATAATTCTCTTCTTTCCCCAATGGTAGAAGACAGATAAAGGCTGTACTGTATTATCTGTGCTTTAGTCCACTTGGTTAGAAGATGCTTCATAAATATTATTAGCCACACAAAGGCTTCGAAGATTTCTGCCAGAAGTGGATTTCATCCATCCATCTAGATATTTAATTCTTGTTGGCTTACAAAACATAGCCTATAGTAAAATAACTACATTTTATTAAATTATATTAAAAATATATATGTATATATATTTATTTTCCCCCAGGACACTGTCTACAACTAGTGAATAGCTCCTTCAATACCTATAATGTCACCTAATGAAATCACTACACCAGTTTTTAATCATTTTAACTCAAATATTTCTAGAAGAGTACTTCATACTCCATATATTTAGACAGTTTTATTTGCCTATGAATATTTATAAGGGATGCCATTATTTCAATTCAATTAATATTTATTGAGTGCCCAGAGGTTGTATAACACTAAACTAGGCACTTTATGCATGAATACATAAAATATAGATTCCCAACACAGTGAATACAAATGGAGATTGGGATGTAAGGGGATGTGTATACCCAAATGTGTATTCAGACCTAAAAAATAAGCACAAGTCTACCATTCATGAATAGATTTGTGGACCTGAAATATAGGCACAGGAATAGAATTAAGCACTTTCCTAAACCCTGGGTACTGTTCAACTAAGTGAATCCTTAGCCCTTTAGCTCAGAGGAACAAGAATGTTCTGCTGATTTGTCAACCAGATCCTGTTCAGGGCAAAATTTGTCTGAGGCTGCTTAAAGGCCCACAGACTAGAGATCCCAGTCCTCTTCCTCAAGGCCAATGGGAAAAGTCACCACATGGAAGATAGAATTAGCAATATCTTAAGAATATGAGAATAGAAACAGAATGTTTTAAGAGATTCAACGTGTTAAGTAAAGCAAGGGTACAGTATGAAAAAAACTGAACTCAGAAGAGGTAAGCCAAATCAAAATAAGAAAAATGGGAAAAACAGTAGGTTCTTAGAACTACATTTCTTGTTTATTACCCAAGATAAGGCCTGTGGGTACAGTGTGTGAGACTCAGATTTGCCAAGCTCTGGCATGAAGATAGGCTGGTCATAGTGGAGTAACATAACTGTGCACTGAGGAAGGGGTCGGAGAAAGCCATCTAGGTTACATATACTGCTGGTGGAAATTTAAAATGGTACAAGCACTTTGGCAAACAGTTTGTCCACTTCTTATAAAGTTATATATTCAGGTACTATAACCCAGCAATTATACTCTTAGTATTTATCCAAGAGAAATGAAAACATATCTACACAAAGATCTATAAATGAATGTTCATAGCAGCTTTATCCCTAATAGTCCAAACTGGGAAATAAAACCCAAATGTCCATCAACAGATGAATGAATATAAAAATGTCAGTAAATCCATAAAACAGAATACTACTCAGCAATGAAAAGGAACATACCCATAATCTGTGCAACATGGATGAACCTCAAAAGCATTATGCTGAGCAAAAAAGCCAGACATAAAATAGTACACATTGTTTCATTCATATGAAATTCTAGGACAGGAAAAACTAATCTATAGTGACAGGAAGCAGATCAGTGTACAGATAACCAGCATGGGAAGAAAGAAAGAAAGAAAAGAAAGAAAAGAAAGAAAAGAAAGAAAAGAAAGAAAGAAAGAAAGAGAAAGAAAGAAAAAGAAAGAAAGGAAAGAAAGAAAGGAAAGAAAGGAAAGGAAAGAAAGGAAAGAAAGAAAGAAAGAAAGAAAGAAAGAAAGCAAGCAAGCAAGCAAGCAGATCAGTGGTTGCCTATAGCTGGGGTTGTTGTCTCTACCTTTGACTGCAAAGGGGAATGAGAGAATTTTGGGGGGTAAGGAGATGTTCTCTACCATGATTGTGATGGTAGTTACAAGGGTGTATACAATTGTCAGAATGAAATGAACTGTACATATGAGTCCATTTTATTACATGTAAATTATACCTCAATAAAGGTGATTTTAAAATGTTATTTCTCTCTTATGCTACACATTGGGACTCAAGTCACTTATATGCTTTACGAGTTCATGAAAATATGCACACATTATATATTGCACACCTTTCACCAGAAGCCATCACAAAAGGGCTTCTCTTAGAAACCAATTTCTGACCGACATAATCTGCTCCCTTAGAACCCCATACACTTATATGATAACATTTACCACACCACAGAGAAACAAATCATTTATGTCTTCTTCCATTGACGTGTAAATTCCTTGAGTAGACATCGCGGTTTATCTTTGTATCCACAATGTATGACACACTATAAGTGGTCAATAAATATTGAATTAAAGGAAAAATGACTGAATGACAGACATGGTTCTGTATTATCTTAAATTCATACAGTGAATCGCTAAAGAAAGGGAAAGACGGTTTGGCAGTCGGCACCGAGTAGGCATGAGGAGCAGCGTAACTGGGCTGGAGGTTGCTCCTTCCATCAGCTCCCACCCACTTCCAGCCACGCTCACGAGTTATTTCCCACGTGGCACTGGCTCTTGACCTCTCTCAACGAGGAACCTAAGGAAGACTTCTTCCTTCAGAGTTCCTTATGCAGGACCCTTTGTAAAAGGGGTTCCCCCTCAGGCTGAAGGTGGCTCATTCATTCTTTCAGATACTTATTGAGTGCTTATTCTGTACCAAGCACAGCAGCACCAAACCCTGACTGAAGGCATCTGCACCTTTCATGCTCCTGCGTCACCACTAGCCAGCATGAGGGAAATTGCAGAGCTTTCTAATAAAAGAAAGGAAAAAAAGGAAAGTAGTTATGAAGAACAAACATATTTATCAAAAACATTAAAATCTCAAGTGGCCATCTTATTTTTCACAAGAATAGACCTGCCTTGAAGCCATTGTAGAAGTTAATTAAAAACATCCTTGCTCATAGAAAGCTTTGACTGAAAATGTCTTCAAGGTTGTCCTGAAAAACATCAAATGCAGCAAAAATTATCGAACATGCTTTCTCTTGCTCACCACTCGTGCTCTTATTCACTCTCTGTTTTACTGCTCAGTTCTCACATGGTAGATCTCTCTAGCCATCTAACTGAGAATCAAAGCACAAAATGAAAGGTCATTCTGACAACTGTCCAAACCAAGATTTTTTTTTTTTTTGAGACAGAATCTCGCTCTGTCACCCTGGATAGAGTGCAGTGGCGTCAGCCTAGCTCACTGCAACCTCGAACTTCTGGGCTCAAGTGATTCTCCTTCCTCGGTCTCCTGAGTAGCTGGGACTACAGGTGTGTACCACCACGCCTGGCTAATTTTTTCTATTTTTGGTAGAGACGAGGTCTTGCTCTTGCTCAGGTTGGTCTCAATCTCCTGAGCTCAAGTGATCCTCCCACCTTGGCCTCCCAGAGTGCTAGGATTATAGGTGTGAGCTTCAGCTCCTGGCCCAAACTGAGATCTTTAAAATTCATCTTCAAAAGACCAGGAAAAAAATGTCTTTTCCTACCTCTATTCCTGGATTTAAAAGGACAGAAATAAAAACAAGAGACACATAATCTCTTCCTGGCACCCAATGTACAGAATAGACCGAAACCCTTGTTTACATATACTGGAGTGTGTTCATCCTTTAATTAGAAGGAATGCACTTCTCGAGTCCAGGGCAAAGCCCTTAAAATAATATCCTAGTTCTTAAAATACGTGAGCAATAGTGAACCAATCCAAATCCAATATCGTAGCAAATGACTCAAATATTTGGAAACTAAGGTAGTAAAACAGATTAAAAGGGAATTCTCTGTTATCACAGAATCAGTCTACTGAGTCACTTTCTATATTTACATTCTCAATTTTTCTACAAGAAAATGGGTTAAAGTTTGCCACTTTGCTCTTATATAGACATATGACACCCCAAACTCTTTGAAGGAAAGACAATGCGTATAAACAGAATAACATAATAGATAAATATGATAAAGTCACTGCTTGATAATACTCATGCTACTACACTATGTTGAAATTTTCCTTCTTTAAGACAGAAATTGGTGACACAGTCCAAAAATTCTCCTTTCCTCACTTGCCAATAACTATGCTGAAAACAGGAAGGACAAATCAGACCAGAGACTCAATTGCTGAAGTAGTCCAATAGTCCTCTAATAAAAGAGCCCTAAACTGCAGAATTAGCTCTGGAGTCAGGTTCACTTGGCATCTGTCAGTGCTCACCAATATAGGACAAAACGTTGAATGTTCTATGACATCCATGACTGAGAACACAGACACATCATAAAAGGCAAATGAAGTTTTTCAAATTCACATAACCATTCAAGCTCATAGAGGATAATTGTGGGGTGAACCAGTGAGATTTGTGATTTTGGGTCTTCCATAACAAGGACAAGTGGCTTATCTGTAGGACCAAATCGAAACTCTGAGGCGCCTGCTTGACTACTGTACCTGGGCTGTCCTGGAGTCAGTCACTTCCTTGTAGAGGCTGATGTCCAAGTAATAGCCAGACTCGTTTGTCAGGAAGAGGCGGATAGGAATTGCTTTTCCAGTTGGTGTCAGGCGAATGTTGATTTTCAGTTCTGCCTGGAGGACGCGTAATTTCCACAGCCGACTTCCATAGCGCATTACCATGCTCCGCACAGATTCCTCAATCTGACACAGACACATCACCAAGCATAAAACTTAAATACCTTGTAACTACAACCTGTTCAGGTCTGCCCATCTTTGGGAAAGAAGGATTGAAAAAAAGATGCTGGTTTGTGGAGATATACACTATATTCCTTACAAAAAGTGGTCACACGGTTTCTTCCCAAACATATTCTTCCTTGGAACAAGTCAGGGACAATTTCATGTTGGCCTGGCATTTTTGAGTGGTTTTCTCTGGCTCACAACATCCAAATCTGTGCAACTCTTTCCCAATTACATTCATATTCTATATCAAAGATCTGCAGCATCTAAAATTACAAGCCATGGGATTTAAGAGAAAGCCCCCAATAAGAATAAAATCTCTAGTTAAATAGCTATTAAGTAGCATTTATATGCATGGTAACTATGTTTCATTGCACTTACAGAATCTTAAATCAAAATAGCAATTACCACCATGAGCTTTTTTCCATACTATTTTATTAAACTTTTAAATATATGTCTCTTGGTAAATTGCACAAATTAAAGAAAGGCAATTTGTAGGTGGTGCTAGAATGTTCTCTCTAAACAGAACCCTGAAGCTTGGTCACTGCTAAGTCCACCTGCAATTTAAAGAGATGGGACAGATGTTTCCTGGTTTCTCTAACCTTTATACCAAGTCAGCTTAACGCTCTTAGTTTTCAGGGTTAGGGGAGTTATTTTAACTAAATGGCCTTAGATGTGATTTCTTATTATTGACATGCTAATGCAAAACTTTTATGGCTACAGGCAGCTAGAACATACTATTAGAAATTACCACTTTCTTAAATGAAGTGTCTTTCTAAAATGCTTTCTCAACTTAGAAAACCTCAAAAATATCGGCCAGGCGCGGTGGCTCACGCCTGTAATCCTAGCACTCTGGGAGGCCGAGGCAGGTGGATTGTTTGAGCTCAGGAGTTCGAGACCAGCCTGAGCAAGAGCGAGACCCCGTTTCTACTAGAAATAGAAAGAAATTAATTGGACAACTAAAAATATATAGAAAAAATTAGGCAGGCATGGTGGCACATGTCTGTAGTCCCAGCTACTCGGGAGGCTGAGGCAGAAGGATTGCTTGAGCCAAGGAGTTTGAGGTTGCTGTAAGGTAGGCTGACGCCACGGACTCTAGCCCAAAAAAAAAAAAAAAAAAAATCTCAAAAATATCTCATATCACCCCTCTCTTTCGGTTCTTCAGTAGTATGTGCCACCCTTGCAGTTTGTTTCTGCACCACAGAATTTTAAGTTAGAATGGGTTTCAAGGAGTTAACTCCTCTATTCTCACACTTGCTTGTTAACCAAGAGATATTTATCCATTCTTTTCTTGAGGGAACAAAAGTAACAATCTCTGTACAGAAAATTGGTAGCCATAAACGACTAGAAAAGCAGAGCCAGAGCATATAGGTGTTTAGAGTGGAAGCAGACAGACTAATCTCAAAAAAATCATTGAAAAAAGGTAAGCCAAATCTAAAAAGACATACAGTTTTAGTGTCCAGGCCATGTTTAAGTTTCTTGGCTTCATCAGACCCAGAATGCTTAGGAGAAATTTTTTTTTTTTGAGACCAGGTCTCACTCTGCCCTGGCTAGAGTACAGTGGTGTCATCATAGCTCACTGCAACCTCAAACTCCTGGACTCCAGCGATCCTCCTGCCTCAGCCTCCTAAGTAGCTGGGACTACAGGTACACACTACCATGCCCAGCTAGTTTTTCTATTTTCTGTAGAAACGGGGTTTTGTTCTTGCTCAAGCTGGTCTCAAACTCCCAGGCTTAAGCAATCCTCCTGCCTTGGCCTCCCAAGTGCTGGGATTATAGGCGTGAGCCACCGCACCCAGCCTTTAGAAGTTTTGCTTAAATTAGATGACGAGATTTGAGACTTAATGAGTAGTACTGTCCTTGGCTTTGCTGAGAGACAAAAGCAACCCATTATTAACTCAGAATCTTGAAGAAAAAAGTAGAATGCTATTTCTCAGTTTAGATACTAAGTTCAAAAAGCAAAAGTCCATGGCTGTGACTGATCTTGAGAAAGAGAAATACTGGTTCTCCTACCCAAATTCCATAACATGATAGAAAGAGTTGGCGGGAACACAGAGAACAGCCTGTCTTTATTACACCTAGGATAAAAGGTCAAGTACAAAAATCACCTTGTTTTCCTTCCTTAAATTGTATAGAATGTATTAGAATGCAGCCTCAGAGAAGAAAATATACATAATACATGTGAAATTCCCTATCAGAGCCAAATTCTCTCCCTGTGAAAAAATACTAAAGAAAAATAGGTTAGATACTTTGAGAAGGTGCATTATCTCACTAAGGCCACCAGGTAAGTAACATTTAAAACAGCAATTTAGCCGAAATGATCAATAACAGCAAAATTAATTATTCCAGATGAGAAATCTTAGGGAATAAAACATGATCACTATCATGGCAAATATCATAAAACAGGTACTAATAAAGGAAAAGGGTTTTACGTTTTTGTACTGCTTATAAGTGACCAGCAAGCTAACACCATACCACCACCTTCAGTCTTGAGGTCCGTTTTTAATGGCTTTATCAAATTTTTGACACCATCCCAGAAACTCAGTCCTACAAGGATTCTGTAAACTTTAAAGATTAAGGGATCAACCAACTGGAAAACAGTACCTGTTTCTAAGTCCAAGTAAGGTAAGTATGAATGAATCCCTTTGTTTGTGCTTTCTAGTGCGGGGAGAGAAGCTGAGGAGGAATGTACCTTTGATGGGTCCATGATGACTGTGGGCACAAAGTTGAGGAAGATGTGGTTACAGTCAGTGCGGACATTTGTATTGTTAAAAGCAACTTCCAACTCATCCATGGCTTCCAGAAGGAGTCGCTCCCCTTCATTTTGTAGATATTCAAAAGAAGCTTCCTATGCAGGAAGAAAATCAACATTAGTGATTTTTAAAAGAGGCAATAAAGAAATGGCTATTATAATTACTTAAGCAGCCGTATGTCATGAATCATAAGGCGCCTGGCAAAGAAACTGTTTACCCTTCTCCCTAGAGTCAGTCCAGCAACTACAGGCAACAGGGGCAGGCAAGGGTCACATAAAGAGCCCCCACCATCCCTTTCTCCTGCCTCTTAGTATATCATTCTCTTTCAAGAGGTAGAAATGCTGGGCATCCCCAGAGCTGTAACTCCAATAGGATTATATTTCACATATGCCAAATAGAGCTACTTAGAAAGGAAATCTGTTTAGAAAGGAAAAGCTGAAGAAAGGTTATAGCTGTGGGATGCGATAGTAACTAACACACCAGGAAGTGCCTTGCTATATACAGACACTACCCATACCTCGAGACAGGTTTACCATGGCATCACCTCTTTCTTAACTTTTCTCCTTACTCTCTGTCATCACCCAACTCTCCCTGTGATTTTTCTGTTAGTATGCTTTTCTTTTTCTCGGGTGAGTGCTATCATGCTTCCATTACCAAGGATGACCAAAATGGGGGGAAAGCCTTTATTATATGAAATATTTACTTTTGTGAGAGCCATGACTCTCACTCTCTCAGACTTCTGCCGGTTATTGGAGAGTAAGATGAAAGAGAACAAGAGCCTTGATTCAAAAAATGAAAACCTGATTTTGAACCATGCCTACTTCTCTGTCCCTTCCATCAGGGATAACTTCCCATTAAAGCACAGCACCCACCTTGGTGACCAGATCGGAATGTCTGATGATAGCACGAACAAAGAACCTGTAGTCTGTCACTTCTGTGCCCACTTCCACTTTGGCTGCCCCGAGATACAAGTGCATCTTGTGATTCGCACACGGAATGGCAGTGAGGTCAAAATTTCTCATCCGGTTCAGCTCTAATTGGAAAGCCAGAGCAGGCTCCAGGTGACGATAGATACGATCCTCCTCAAACTGAGCACAAGAATCAGAGAAAAAACAGCTCATGAGAGGCAGTTACAAAATTGTATTATGAATGTGTAGATAAAAGAGACGCTTGAAGACAGAAATATAACATATGACATGCTAATGAACAATGAAAATGAGCTACATACAAGGATAATGCTATAGCTTACATAATAAGATTAGGCACTGAAGTACCTATTTATTTCCCAAACTTTCATCATTTATACTTTTACAAGTGGTGATGATCTGTATTAAAAACAAAGAAGCAAACAAGCAAAAAAAACCTAAATTCCCTTAGAACTCTATAACATTTAACGTCTATAGAATTCATTTTTACATAGACTGCTTCACCTTGGTATCTACTTCACATGCCAATGTTTTGAGCTTACCCAACTAATCTAAAATGCTTAAGGACAGGACCCATGTCTTAACACTTATGACACGGTACAGAGGACATAATACATACTCAACAAATAAACATCATGTAATTTTTTAAAAGATATTTGGCTTTGGAACATACTATATTCATAGATATATAACTATTTATATTAAAAAGTTGTATTAGTACATTTACTATATGTCTTGCCAAAACTAAATTGTTTTTCCAGAGCACATGTCAATTGAGTGAATGGAGAGACAGTGCCAAAAACATAAGCTGATAACAGGAAGAAACCAACATGGTCTGAAACCTTTTACTTTTAAAATTGAAAAACAGATGTACATAAACAAAAGTGGAGTGTAGGCCGGGCACGGGGGCTCACGCCTGTAATCCTAGCACTCTGGGAGGCCAAGGCAGGTGGATTGCTCAAGGTCAGGAGTTCAAGACCAGCCTGAGCAAGAGCAAGGCCCCGTCTCTACCAAAAATAGAAAGAAATTAATTGGACAGCTAAAAATATATATAGAAAAAATTAGCCGGGCATGGTGGCGCATGCCTGTAGTCCCAGCTACTCGGGAGGCTGAGACAGTAGGATTGCTTGAGCCCAGGAGTTTGAGGTTGCTGTGAGCTAGGCTGGCCACGGCACTTGCCCCAGGCAAGACAGTGAAACTCTGTCTCAAAAAAAAAAAAAAAAAAAAAAAAATGTGGAGTGTAAATGAACTCTGTGTAGGGACAAGAATAATCCTACTTAGTGGCCCTTTAATATCGTCACATCTTTACGATCATTCTAAAAAGGATAGGGATTATTTTGAAAGTTATTGCCTTCTTTGGGTAGCTCAGTACATTTGATTGTTTCCTAAACCAAAGTCTTTCAGAAGAGCGTCTGCTTTATTTTTAAGACACATGTAAGGCAAAGGGAAGCACAATTTAATCAGAGAAAGGAGAATGGCAAAGATAAACTACTCTTGGGCTTTTTTTTTTTTTTTTTTTTGAGACAGAGTCTCGCTCTGTTGCCTGGGCTAGAGTGCCATGGCATCAGCCTAGCTCACAGCAACCTCAAACTCCTGGGCTCAAGCGATCCTCCTGCCTCAGCCTCCCAAGTAGCTGGGACTACAGGCATGTGCCACCATGCCTGGCTAATTTTTTCTATATATTTTTAGCTGTCCAATTAATTTATTTCTATTTTTGGTAGAGACGTGGTCTCACTCTTGCTCAGGCTGGTCTTGAACTACTCTTGGGCTTTTAAGAAATAAAAATTATATAAATGGAAGGAAGGGAAGGAGGGAGGAAAGAAAGAAGGAAGGAAGGAAGAAAGGAAAAAGGAAAGGGAAGGAATGGAAAGGAAAGAGGGAGGGAGGGAGGGAGGAAGGAAGAAAGGAAGGGAGGAAGGAAGGGAGGAAGGAAGGGAAGGAGGAAGGAAGGAAGGAAGGAAGATTGATTTAAAAAAAATAGGGAAGAAATCAGTTCTTACCTTATCTCTCGCTCGGAATGTGAAAAATTTAGGGAATTCTCTCTGTATTAAAGGAGGGGGAAATATGTCAGTGCTTCATAGATACAGCTCTTTGGGGACAAACATATAGTATATAAGCAGTCAAGCATCTAGAATACAGTTTTCTAGAAAACATGCTCCTTACCTAAACTTAGTCTGAGAAATATGAATAATCCTCTGAGTAACCATCACTTTGACCCCATTTCTAAATTTGAGAATCACCACATTATTAACTTAACTTTGATATCTACCCTCTCCCTGGAAAAAAAATCTGTATTTTTTTTTTTTATTTCCCAAGTGAAAAAAAAATCTTCCTGAGTGTTGCTCTTGGCACAACCTGGCAAATAAAACCAATACACCGGGCTGGGCGTGGTGGCTCACCCCTGTAATCCTAGCACTCTGGGAGGCCGAGGTGGGCGGATCATTCTCAGCTCAGGAGTTCGAGACCAGCCTGAGCAAGAGCGAGACCCCGTCTCTACTAAAAATAGAAAGAAAATTAATTGGACAGCTAAAAATATATATATAGAAAAAATCAGCCGGGCATGGTGGCGCATGCCTGTAGTCCCAGCTACTCGGGAGGCTGAGACAGTAGGATTGCTCCAGCCCAGGAG
>RJWJ010012674.1:0-41502 GCA_004363605.1 Indri indri
CACACACACCCCTATACCCCTCCCAAACCTATTTCCATCCATTTCCCAAGTGTAAGCACTGGGAAACTGAACTTGGTGTTTATCATTGTCGTGCATTATTTTCTATTACTACATAAGTCTATATAAACATTATATAACATTGTTTTGCATTACTTAACATTTTTCATAAATGGGATATTTGTCATTCTTTAATTTGCTTTCTTTGTTCAACATTATATTTATGAGTAAATTCTATAACTTCAACAAAATTTTGAGGCCGGTGTTATTATTACCATTTTACAGATGGAAAAACTGAGGTTTCCCATGATTAGGTGAACCATCTCTTGCTAAAGGTGAGTGGAGAAGCCAGAAATGAACCAGGTCTGACCAAGGTCAAAGCTAGAGCTTCAAAAAGTGACCACAGGTACTTTTTGGGCTGGGAGATTTCCATATGAGACTCCCTTGGTCCTGCTTCCTGGGACTGCCATGAACAGCACCCTTCCAGGCTGTTCTGTCTTCTGGGCAGCCCTGGTTTGCTCGGCATTCAGGGCGGATCAGGCCTCTGCTTGCCATATCCACCTATACCTTGTGCCAGGATCAGAGCCTGGCACCTGTGCCCTGCCTTGCTCCTTCTATTTGGTTCTCCCTGCCCTAACCAAGTCCTGCCTCTTCTTGTCCAAATAGGGGTTCTTATCCTCTTTCATGCCAGGTACCCCTTTCCAGGCCGGCGAAGCCTATGGGCACCTCAGAATAATACTTTTAAATGCCAAAGATACCTAAGATTACAGTTATATTGAAATACCGTTGTCAAAATATTTTTAAATGGTGATAGAATAATACATATGCTTCTTTGTTAATGCCTTACATTATAAGTTCTAGCAATAATAACCAATTTTCGGATGAGCGTGAACTTGATTTCAATGTATCTGTAACAACTGTAATATGATACGAAAATATCTGTGATCTCTATTGATGACAATAAGGACCGATAATACTACTCTAGTTTGAATTGCTAAATTTCGGTTAGAACTTAACACACATAAACATATTTTTCCCCATCTAAGTTCACAGATTCCTTAATTCCCTCCACAAACATGTTAGGGGGTCTGTGGACCCCAGGATCAAAGTCCCTGGACTAGCACCTCCCCAGAGACAAGAATCACGAAGTGGAGGAGATTGAAAGAAGCTGGTTTTGGGGGCAAACAGAAAGCTGGTCGGTCCCAGGGCTCCGTGTTTTATGCTAATGACAATCATCTCTCCATTTCCCTGATCAGGAGCTGCCTCGGAGCCTCACGCACTGTTTGACTTAGCAAGGAACTTCAAAAACAGCCGCCTGACAAGAATAACTCTTAACTCTTAGATTTAGGTCAGAGCATGATATCAAAGGCCTGAGCAAAGCTTTGCAAATTTCTAATTTTCAGTGATGTAGTCTAATTCTTCGGGGCATTTGTTACAGACACATTTTTCTAAAGAAAATTGGTTTATGGCTTAATGTGAAAGTAACCCTGCCAGCAGATTTTGCCTGCCTCACCAAAGTCCCCAGCAGGGCCCCTCTGGTTCCGGGCCTCAAAGAACGCCCTTGCAGTTTGCAAGGAGCCCGTGGGATCTGCTTTAGAAAGGTCAGGCACTAGATTTTGTCATTTGTGAGGCTTGCCATGTTTGCAAGCCTGGTCTCTATTTCCCTACGGCTCAATTACTGATGATTCCTTCCAGGGTGGCAAGGCCCAAGGCCCTCTTCTCTCTGCCTCATTATTTTATATATTTTGAAATGCTAGCTTTTTAAGTTAAAGATAAATTTTACTGTTTGGGGGGGTAGTGGAGGAAGCATTTTCACTCTTGGAAGAAAAAAAAAAAATCCTCCAAAATGGTTGTACCAATTTATACTGCACTAGCAGTATGTGAGAATTTCAGCTGTTTCTTATCTTTGTCAGCGTTTGGCATTTTCCATCATTTGCATTTCGGCCATTATGTTTTAATTTGCATTTTATGTATTTATTGGCCACTCAGACACCCTCTTTTCTAAAATACCTGTTCAAATCATTCACATATTTTTCTATTGAGTTATATTCCTTTTTCTTATTGATTTGCGGGCATTTGTTCTATATCATACACACACACACACACACACACACACACGCACATGAATGCAAGTCTGTTCTTGGGAATATGAATTACAAATATCTTTTCCAAATCTGTGGTTTGCCTTTTTACTCTCTTACTAGTGTCTTTTGATGAACAAAAGATCTAATTTTAATGGAGTCCAATTTACACTGTTTTCCTTTGTGGTTGGTGCTGCTGTTAAAAAATAGTCAGAAAAAATTGGGGCAAGCTCACTGAAATTAAGATGCATCAATGCAGTGTTTTTCCTGCTTAGTCTGTCCTGTGGAGGGCTCGTGTTCACAGGCCAGGCCTATGTGCCCCTGGGAAGGCACAAGGTTTAGAGAGGTGCTGTCCAGTAAAAATGTGATGTAAGCCCCATGAGCAACTAGAAAAGGTGTAAAATTTTCCAGTCACCACATTTAAGAAAAAAATAACAGGTAAAATTAATTTTGATGGTATATTTTCTTTAACCAAATGTATCCTGGTACCAAGGTCATTTCGTTATTTAAAAACTTACCCCGCTTTAGTTTTTAAATTTAGATTTAGATTTTAGTCACACAAGCTTCGTACAAGTGCTTAGTAGCCGCATCTCTCTGGTGGCTATCGTATTGGACAGCACAGGTGTAGAGGCTGACAGTGAGCTCTGGGGCAAACGACCTAGGTTCCAATGTGGCTCTGTCACTGAATAACAGTATCGAGCACCTGCAGACTGCCGCCTCCCTGCTGGGCTCTGAGTACCTAGGGCATACCAAGCACTGGACATGCCTTGTCTCAATTAATCCTTCCAAAGCCCTTACCACCCACCGGTGGTGGTTAATTTTATGTGTCAACTTGGTAGGCTTCACCACTATACAATTCGTCCATGTAACAAAAACCTCTTGTACCCACTAAATCTATTGAAATTAAAAAAAAGAAAGAAAGAGGCCGGGTGCGGTGGCTCACGCCTGTAATCCTAGCACTCTGGGAGGCCGAGGCGGGCGGATCGTCCTGAGCTCAGGAGTTCGAGACCAGCCTGAACAAGAGCGAGACCCCGCCTCTACTAAAAATTAGAAAGAAATTAATCGGCCAACTAAAAATATATATAGAAAAAATTAGCCGAGCATGGTGGCTCATGCCTGTAGTCCCAGCTACTCGGGAGGCTGAGGCAGTAGGATCGCTTGAGCCTGGGAGTTTGAGGTTGCTGTGAGCTAAGTTGACACCACGGTACTCACTCTAGCCCTGGCAAAAAGAGTGAGACTCTGTCTCAAAAAAAAAAAAAAGAAAGAAAGAAAAGGAACAATAACAACAACAAAACTTGGTAGGCTATAGTGCCCAGTTGCTTGGTCAAACACCAGCCCAGATGTTGCTGTGAAGGTATTGTTCAGATGTGATTAACATTTAAATCAGTAGACTTCGAGTGAAGTGCATCACCCTGCATAATATGAGTGGGCTTCATCCAATCAGGTGGAGGCCTTAAAAGAAAAGACTGAAGTCCCCCAAGGAGAAAGGAGATCTGCCTCCCGACCACCTTCAGACACAAGACTGTAACATTAACTTTTGCTGGAGTTTCCAGACTGTCAGCCAGCCCTGCAGAGTTTGCATTTTCCAGTCCCCACAATTGCACAAACCAATTCCTTAAAATAAAATCAGTCTCTGTCTCTCCCCATCTCTCTATACATACACGCATGCATACACACACACACACACACACACACACACACACACACACACCCTGCTGCTTCTGTTTCTGTGGAGAACCCTGCCTACTACACCACCCATCCCAATTTCCCTCAATGGGGAAACTGAGGCAGCCTGGCTCCAGAGCTCATGCTCCTAACCTTTCTGCTGCTTCCAGCCATTTGGAAAACTGCTTAACTTCTTCCTTAGGTCTCGATTTTGTCATTGGCGAACTAAAATGAATAATAGGGTACCTACCTGATAGGGTCGTTGTGAGGGCTATTTTGAGACATAAAGCACCTGGCATGTGGTAAATACTCAGCAAAAATTATTGTTATTTATTGATGCCTTCCATCTTAAAACACTCTGAGCAGAACTTATTACTGGTTGCACTGTGGACATCAAGCAATTAAAAATCAGGAAGGACAATGTTTAGAAAAGTCTATTATGTCGGACTTACGGTCTATATTACAGGCACTTTGGGAATAAATTTTTGCCATGACCCATGTCAATAAAGATGGCTGTTTTTAAGTGAGTCCCTACTGTATGCTCAGCACTTGAATTCCGTCCTCTTGTGACATCCGCATGAACCCCACACGGGAGGTGTCGTCATTTCCCAATGTACAGACCTGAGACTGAGGCTGTGGGTGAATCAGAAACTCACCCAGCTTCTAAGTGACATTCTCTCACGGAGATAATTTCCCGCTACCTTCGTATTACCAAAGCATCAGGTTATTTGTTTTCTTTAATAATCCTTTGCAAATCGGCTTGCAAGTGAATTGAAATTAACATCTAGTCCTTGTAGGGAATTGAAAACTTAATCATTCCCTTCTTCTCCCTCATTTTTATCTGCTGCTGGGTGCACACATTTGTAATTCAGCTTCAAAACTGTCATATAATCTTATAATGTTTTTTTTTCTATTGCAATTTTGTGCAGGTAATCCCTAAAGGGGATTTTTCATATATTGCGTATGATTAAAATTGAATGTAGTTTGTAAAAAAAATGAATTGTTAATAACTGAGAGAGGCTTGTGTTCCTTGAAAATATTTGTTGTTAAATAAAAAGAGACTTCGGAATGTCAATACATTTCACCGTGTTTGCTCTCCCCTTCTGGGTGCTTGTATTCTACCCATACATTTCAAATTGCTGTAATCCACAGCTTAATTTTTAGGTACCTCTTTGAGGTATGTTCGTGAATGTCGGGTCTTATAGAAAGATTATTTTTGCATGTTTTAATACATTTTTCTCCTTCATTCTTCCTTCTTTGATGTCAGGGATGAATAAATCCAGTTTAATATGACTTTCATTTGTGAGGCTTAACATAGAAAACGTTCTAAGGCTAAACCAAACCTCCTTTTGTTTTCCAATGATTATCTTTTTCCGTCGAAATGAACCAAGCCCTCTAGTTTGAGGATTTGAAAGATGTAAGTGTAGAAATAGTCAGCAATCAAAGCTTAGGGGGTGAGCTCGATTATGTCTAAGTGTTCTTTTATCTTCACACACACACTCCTGTGAAGCGCTTTCCCTAAGCTGGTTATGCTGGATATCGAAGGGAGCGTGTGTATTCTCGAGTGGCAAGTCTATCATGTTTATTGGGAGGCTGGATATTATGATAGCTATTTTCTGCATGGTCTTTTACCTCTAAGCCCTGGTGCTTCTACATCCACGACTTTTGCCTGGCATGATTACATTGAGATGGTTTAAATAATTTAGACGCTAATTTATGTTGGGATAGATAGCTTTGTAAGTGGACCATTAACACCTATATTTCAATGAAAGTGCTCTGTAATGACCTAGGGTGTTATTAAATGGCACACTCCCTGAGATACGGTTCCTCTTCCTTTTCATGATCTCTTACCTTTCTGTCACTTTTATGAACAATTCTTTGCCCCGTCTCTTGGAGAGCTAACAGAAGATGACAGCAGAAATGCAGATAGTGAGCGTGGCAGAGTCTGGATTTATTATGTTCAAATTACAATTTATGCATATTTATTAAGCTCTTATTATGTGCAAAGCTTTGTTCTAGGCCCTGTGTATAAAGATCAGCCTCATTCCCTTAAATATCCATCCCTGAGGTATAATTTATTACTACTTTTCCTGAGGTTAGTTAAGCAATGTGCATCAAAGCCTTAAAAATACGCATATCCTTTGATCAGATAATTCCACCTTTAGAAATGTAACCTAGGGCTGTGGTGACTCACGCCTGTAATCCCAGCACTTTGGGAGGCCTAGACAGGAGGATCACTTGAGACCAGGAGTTTGAAACCAGCTTGGGCAACACAGCAAGACCCTATCTCTACAAAAAAATAAAAAAAAATTAGCCAGGCACAGTGGCACGCACGCACCTGGAGCCCCACCTCCTGGGGACTCTGAGGCAGGAGGATTGCTTGAGCTCAGGAGTTCGAGGTTACAGTGAGCTGTGATAGCGCCGCTGCACTCTAGCCTGGGTGACAAAGCAAAACCCTAACATTAAAAAAAGAAGAAAAGAAAAAATGTAACCTAGGTAAATAAATGAAGATGTGGGTAAATATTTATGCAAAAGAATGTGCATCACAGTTGTTTAGAATAATGAAAATTGGAAAATAGGCTAAATGTCCAATAGTAAGGGATTATTAAAGTAAGGTACCTATATGCCTGTACAATGGAATAATATGCAACCAGGAAAATGAGATTGTAGATTATTGACATGAAAGGATATTCATGATAAAATGCCAAGTGAGAAAAACAAAGGTTATAGTGGGTATGCATTATACTCCCAGGAAAAAGCCACGTGGATATTGAGCAAGTGCGGAGAGTGGTTATCGCTGGGTGGTAGGATCATAGGTGTATTTTTATTTTCTTCTCTTTGCTTTGCTTGTCTACATTTTGTAATTTTTCTGCAGAGACTAGATATTGCTCTTGAAATCAAAACAGTCTATAGAAGTCATTTAAAAAAAAAATAAATTAGAGAGTTCATCCCTGGACCATGACAGGGCAGCAGGCTGTGCAAGAATGACACCGTCTGGTGGCCGTTCAGTGTCCCTGGGGCCGGCCCCAGGAGCCTGGCCTGCTCTCCACTGTGACCCTCTGGCCTCTCTCGTCCCAACCCTGCCGGCCCTGTCTGCGGCTTTATTTCCTGGCTTCAGAAAGCCATCCTCCCTCGTGCTCAGTGCAAATTACAGAACAGCCAGCTCCACGTCTGGGTTTGTGTTTCTTCCTGCAACGAGAAGTGCAGAACCTCGACATCGGATTCCAGCTTCCGGGACCTGGTCTGGGGACGAGACCTCAGCAGTTTCATCCTAAGACCAGATGAAAGGCAGTCTCCGGACCCCCGAAACTCAGAGGACATGGACATCAACAACTCTGTGCTATAAGATCATGGCTCTCTGTCACCTACAAGGCAACTCCCCTCCCAGCTCTTTAATTTGCACATGGTGTTCACAACTGGCCCTGTGGGCCTTACCTTCAACGATACCCTGTCTCCCATCCTGATAATAGAAATTGCTAACATTTATTGAGTATTTATTAAGTTCTTTTTGTGTATCAATCACTATTATAAGCACTTTACATGTCTTTTCTTATATCATCCTCACAATTCTATGAAGTTGGTTTCTTACGATTCCATTTTCAGGTGAGGAAATGGAGACACAGAAAGGTTGTTTAACTTGTGCATGTCACACTAGCTGCAAAATGGCACAGCCAGAATGTGAACCCAGACTGCGAGGCCCTGACCGCCAGGCAGTCCTGCCCCCCAAGCGACAGCCCCGCTGGGCTGCTTGCAGCACGTGGAACAGGCCGTGTTGTTTCTCTCCTCTCAGGCTTTGCCACACCTATTCACTCTATCCTCCTCCCAACCCTTGGCAACCACTGACCTTTTTACTGTTTCTATAGTTTGGCCTTTTCCAGAATGTCATATAGTTGGAATCGTACAATGTATAGGCTTTTGGCTTCTTTCACTCAGTGACATACATTTAATGTTCTTTGTCTTTTCATGGCTTGATCGCTCATTCCTTTTTAGCATTGACTACGATTCCATTGTCTGGATGTGTGACAGCTTATTTATCCTTTCACTTACTGAAGAGCATCAATTGTTTCCAAGTTTTGGCAATTGTGAATAAAGCCACAATACATATTTGTGTGCAGGTTTTGTGTGGACACAATTTTCAGCTCCTTTGGGTAAATACCAAGGAGCGAGATTGCTGGATTACATGGTAAGAGTTTGTTTAGTTTTATAAGCCACCGAACTGTTTTCCAAAATGGCTGTACCATTTTGCATTCCCACCAACAATGCATGAAAGTTCCTGCTGCTCCACGTCCTCACCAGCATTCGGTGCTGTCGGTGTTTTGGATTTTAGCCGTCCTGATACAGGGGTAGTGGTTTCTCGTTGCTTTAAATTTGCAATTAATTTGCAGTGACATATGATGCTGAGCATGTTTTCATATGCTAATTTGCCATCTGTGTGTCTTCTTTGCCGAGGTGTCTGGCCAGATCTTTTGCTTATTTTTAAATTGGGTTATTTGTTTCCTTATTGTTGAGTTTTAAGACTTCTTTGTATATTGTGGATACCAGTCCTTTATCCGATGTACTTTGCAACTATTTTCTCCCAGTCTGTGGCTTGTCTTTTTGTTCTCTTAACAGTGAAATTCAAATTTTATCGCCCATAAATAAACTTTTATTGGAAAACGTACATGCTTCTTCACTTACAGATTGTCTGTGTCTAATTGCACGCTATGTCAGCAGAGCTCCTACAGGGCCCGAGAGCCCGCAAAGCATGAAATATGCACTAGGTGTCCCTTTACAGATAAGTTTGCCGACACTTGATTTAGGGCCTCATCTCTATTCTGTCCTTAATGAGCCTGTCATTCCCAGAAAAGCAATTCTCACGGGCGACAATTACTGATCAGAAACTCCCTTCTGGGGTGGCCGAGTTGAAGTGTCTAATTCTGGACCCATTGGACACTTTCTTTTTCTGTTCTCATGGTTACTCGTCCGTGGCTTAGTTTCAACTCCAGCTGGCCTTGCTCAAGTCCCTGCCCAGGGGACAAAGCGCCGCTGGGGCAGCCTGGGCTGGGCCGGAGCTGTCCTGCCTGTGGGGTTAGATACCCCTTCTCCGTCCTCCGCGTGAGGCCAGCCCGGCCCTCGCATTTTCCCACGCCCCAGCTCTGGCCTCATCTTCCCAGTGCAGGGAGTCGGGCGCCCCCTGGAGGCTATTTCTTGTCATCACAGGGAATCAACTCGAGCGTGGGGAACTCGAGAGCGTCGCCAGGCTTTCCCTCCCTAGGGGTCCTTCATTCTCCACCCCCAAGATCGCCCCTCACTGTGGGGTTTGGGGTTGAATTTCCCTCAAAGGTTTGGATGATCACACTGTGCTGATTTCTCACATCCCGTTTTGTCCTCCCAACAGCAGTCATCCACTCTAGCTTGGAGTGTTGCCGGGAGGGAGGGCGGGGCAGGGGGTCGGAGCATGGAAACCGGCTCCGTGTCACCCGCATTTCCCACTTTCCGCGTCGCTGCCAGTCTGGCTCCCTCCCTCCATAGTTCTTGCTTTTTGATTTTTTTATGTCTTTAACATTTGGTCCTATTTCTTTTTCTCTTTCCAATAAGTGAAAAGAATGTAAATCTAGAAAAATGTGGGCAGACGTATGCTCTTTTTCTTGCTAAGTGTTCACTCTTTAACTGTAATAGTGTGACAACAAGTGAGGAGAAAGAGCGACTTCCACACTCTGCCTGGTCTCTCCTCTCCTGCCACTTATTTCTGACGGCTTGGTATCGATTTTTCCCCCAAAAAATCGCGTCTCTGCCTCCTGCAGAGCATGGAGCGCGGGAGGGACACAGCCTGCCTGGTTCCTGTGTATTAATAATGTTATTATTATTTATTGAGCACTTACTATGTGCCAGCACTTTGCCGAGTGCGTTCACGTTTAGAAACATTGAGAAAAAGAGAAGCTGCCTGGTTTTCTGCCCCGTCCTGTGTTCCCTTACTGGCACTGGAATAGGTGACTAATAATCTTGGCCTCTGAAATCAGATGGCCTGGGTTCACATTCTAGCTCTGCCACCCACCGGCTGTGTGACCTTTGGCATGTTACCTCATCTCTCTGAATCTCAGTTTCCCCAGCTGTAAAATGGAGATTCATGATAGCACTTAGCTCCGAGGTCTGTTCTGAGGATTGCATTCGTTAGTGCTGGTGGAGCGTTGGGAATGGTGCGTGGCACACGGCAAGCACGCCGTGAACGCAGGGATTAGTAAGCAGCTGCAATGGGCAAGCCTGTGCCAGTGTGGCCAGTGTCACGGCCACTGCAACCCTGTGCTCGCTGCCCTACCTGCTGGGCACTGGAGATGAGTCTGCCAGCTGAAGCCAACGCAGACACACAGACACACAGACACACAGACGCACAGCGCTCTTATACAGGAAGTGCATCTGGGCCAGCACCTAAGTGTTGCTGCCTCTGCAGAACTGGTCCAGTCATCCCAGGGTTGACTGCGTAGGTAAACACCCCACGCAGGTGTTTAAGCCAAATCCATGGACATCATCCTCAGCCCCCTCCTCCCTCTACATCCCACCACCACCCAGTGGGCCCGGCAGCAGTTCCCTCTGTCCTTTCCCTAGAGCGCACCCACAGCCGTCCACGTCCCGCCCTCTGTGCTCTCCCAGTGCAGGCCACGCTCCTCTCTCCCGTGGGCTCCCTGCTTCCCTTCTGCCTGCTCCCTTGAGCTCTCTCACCTCTTATAATCAGCCTCGGCAATTAGAACGATCTTCTTCAAATGCAAATCTCTTCTCTATTTAAACCTCCCAAGGTTTAAGAAAACAGTCCACAGCTTGCGTGCTTCCTAAGGGGCCCTGCAGCCTCCGGCCTGCGAGGTCATCTTCACTCACTCTCTTTTCGCCACTCAATAGGCCGCTGCCCTTCTTCCTTGTCTTTCACCACCGCCAAGCTCAGGTCTGCCACTGTCTTTTGCACTTGCTGTTCCTCCATTTGGGGACTTGGCCCGACCCCTCCCCTAGCGGGATCCCTCTTGGCATTTAGGTCCCAGTTCGAGGGCCTGCCAGGCCTTGCTGGACATCTGCTCCGTGCAGCACAGTTCTCCAGGTGGCCTTGGACTGACCCCGTTCTCCCCTCCTTTCCTGCTGGTACTTCCCAAGAACAACTGTGGAAGGTGCTGGGGGTGCAGCATCCGAGACAGAGAGGGACTGGCCAGAGCAGCCGTTCACCCGGCCATGGACACCCGCAATGCTTGGGATTGATTGTCAAAATTGCTCCCAGTTTCCCCAGAAGACCCAACACCCCTGCCTCTGTGCTTTCCAGAAGGCCCAGACCCCCAGCATGTGGCCACCTTCTTGCAACGCTCACTCCACATCTGGGTCCTGAGCGAGTGTAACTGATGGGTGGAAACCCGGCCGCGTGCCTGCACCCTAGCTGCGAAGGAGTCTGAGAAACGTGCTTTCCAGTTTTCCAGTTTCTAGCAGGGCACTGGAATGTGTGCCACCTGAGCCACATGTGCACTGTCATTACCCTTTTACAGGTGAGGAAAGCAAAGATTGCAGGCGTACATTCTCTTTGAATCGTGATGGGTAGGAGGGAGCCCCGCCCCTCTTGTTAGGGGGAATTTGAATTCATTTCCCTCTTTCTCCTTAGCATATAAAGGACCCCAGGTACAGAATGTTCAAAAAGCATCCTCCATCAGGAAGCTCACCCCAAAAATCAAGAAGAGGTCATAGTTCAAGGACATTCCTCCCTCCTAGAAATGCTGTAGCTTGCCATCTTTTCCAGCATTTTCTTTTTAAGCCACAGCCTGCTTCCTGGATAGAGGATGTGTGTTAGAACTTTGCTCCTCTCTTGGCACCTCTGACCCCATTTCTTATGTGTTGCGTGGGCTCTTGTAGCTTCCTTTCCATTTTTGTGATGTTTTCCTTTGTGTCTGTAACTATAACTCCCTATCTTTTTTTTTTTTTTTTTGGAGTCTCGCTCTGTTTCTGGGCTAGAGTACCGTGGCGTCAGCCTAGCTCACAGCAACCTCAAACTCCTGAGCTCAAGCGATCATCCAGCCTCAGCCTCCCAGAGTGCTAGGATTACAGGCGTGAGCCACCGTACCCAGCCAACCTTATTAAATTGCTTTTCAATTCATCTACGAAAGTGTTTCCATTTGGTACTTGAAGCCCCGCTCCCTCTTCTACTAACTCAAGTGAACTGTAGCTACATTGCAGGACGCATTTCCACATTTCCTCCAATTTCTTTCAGAGCCACATAGAACTGAAAAACAATTCACGAGGCTGCCCCTTCTGCTCTCAGAGGCCAAACAGGACTCCAGTCTAACTATCCTGACAAACCCTTAATCTGTTTTGATTTCTGCCATGAGCAGGATGGGCTGTGATGAAGTCCTGGAAAATTCTCCCATCTCCAGCCTGCTACTCAACCCTCTCATACATGAAGTCAGGGGTGGGGCCAAAGTTAAGGACTGTCATTGGGAAACATCACAAATTGCAATGCCTCAAATCAAAACGTAAAGAAGGAAGAGCAGATCAAAAAATGCCAAATGAAGAAAATTGTTTAGAAATACATCTTGAGTTCCAGAGAGAGGATTCAAGTCAACAAAATGCGCCAACAAAAAGCTTTCGAATTTAAGTTCTAAAATGGATCACATAGCTGGAAACTGGAGATGCTAGTGATGCAGGGGTCTTAGTGATTCTGGCCGATACATGCCCTCTGCCTCCTTTCTTCCACACTAACAGAACCCTGGTTTTGTGGGTGCAGAAGGCCAGACCCCCTCATCTCAGAAAGGGCAGGTTCTTTGCAGCCCCATTGGGATAAGGCATTCAGGGTCACTCCCTCCCCTCAGTGATTGGCTCAGGGTTCACCACGTGACCTGGTTCTGGCCAATGAGATAGGGGAGCCTCCTGCAGGGCTTGTGGGAAATATTTTCTTCCTGGGTACAAAGCCACAGCAAGAGAAAGTCTTTTCTCCCTGCTCCTAACTTCCTATCTCAAATGTAGATCGTTCTTAGATGTGACCCATGGAATTGAGGCTGCCATCTTGTGACCAGGAGAGAAGGCCAAGAGAACTGCATGGATGTTATATGAGATGACTAAATATCTTTACTGGGTAAGTCAGGGGTTGGCAAACTTGTTCTGTAAATAGCCAGATAGTAAATATTTCCACTTTTTCAAGCCACAACTGCTCAACTCTGACGTCGTTGCAGGAAGGCAGTCATCGACGATGCATAAACAAATGAGTGCGGCTGGGTTCCCAAAGAATTTATTTATAGACACAGAAATTTGAATTTCATATAATTTTCACATGTCACAAAATATTACTTATTCTTTCAGATTTTTTTCAACTATTTAAACTATAAAAATCATTCTTCGCCCACAGGCTGCACAAAAAGAGGTGGCAGGCCAGACCTGGCATGTGGGTTGTGGGTTCCCACCCTTGTCTTCTGGCCATTGGGTTTTCTATTCCTGGAAGCTGAGTGTCTTCTAGATGATTCTGTTATCCAGCCTTCCCTTTCACGGGAGACAAGGCTGAGGTCCCAGGTCACAGGGCTAGCTAGTGTCAGAGCCGATAAACCTGGATCCCACCGCTCCCAACACCAAGCCCAGGATCGTTCTCCCAGGTACAGACCTGCTGCCTACTCACGTCCACACACTTATGGCTCTTTTTCTTCCAGGCTGTGACATTTTCCTTTATGTCTGTGACTGCATTTTATTCATTCAAAATGTGTTGAGAGCCAAGAGGGTACCAACGTTTATAGAAGGGCCTACCGCATGCCAGGAACTTTACATTATTTAATCCTACAGCAATTGCAAGGCAGATGTTGTCATGCCCACTTCACAGATGAGGAAATAGAGGCTCCGAGAGGTCTGCACCATGCCCAAGTTCACAAGGGAGTGAGTGGTGGCCTCAGTCCCACCAGCGCCCTTCTTGCTACATTTAACTGCCTCCCATGCTCCACAGCTCGGGGCTGGGTGTACCCCAATGAGGAAGACATGGCCTGTTTTCTTTGGCCACTGAGTATTTTCCTTTCTGAAGTGGTTCTTGGCAGAGCGAGAAACAGACGGGGTAATGATGAGCCGCCATTCATCGCCACGTCCACAAGAGGGCAGCAAGAGGTCACGTTTCCGAAGCAGCTCGGCACCTTGCCTGGTCCCCCTGATCCCAGCCACGGGTTACGGGAAACGAGAGAGAACAGGTGTCATTCAGCCTTTTATTCCAATATCTTCCCTTTTCTGATGGGAAAGAAGAAATCCCATAGAGCTCAGGCTGTTTCCACAGAGGCAGACATCGGGAATCGTTAAATCCATAAATACTGAGTGGAATCTGAATTGTCAGCCCGCGTTAGCGCACCGTCCCTGCGCGGGCGGGCGCAGCAGGGGGCCCTGCGCACGGAGCTCGCAGCCCGCGGAGCACGCGGACCGGAGCATGGCCACGTCGACTGAATTGTCGCGGGAGGGGCCGTGGAGAGGGAGGGACGGGGCTGTGCGGAAGCGGCGTTTCCCCCACATATGAAGATGAACAGCAGCCGGGCTCTCCAGGAGCGGGAGGACGAGAATTCCAGGAATACGGAACCGCAAGAGGGAGAGTCCTTGACTTGTGCTGGGACCCGGCGGACCAGCAGCGTGGCTGGGTCGGGTCAGGTTAGCAGGAGGGCATGAGGGACCCAGTGACATGGTGATGTTCACGCACTGAACCTCCGCAGTGTGCCAAGCGTGCACGGCTGGGTGCGTTCTCTCGCTGCGCCCTCCCGCAAATCTGCGGCTTGCATGCTATTCTTACTCCCATTCTACAGCCTCCGAGAGGCTCAGCCACTTGGCCAAGGCCGCACAGCCCGGACGGGGTCTAACTGGGACTTGAACCTGGGTTTGTCTGACTCCAGCACCGAAGCTTGTCCTCGCTTTTCCAAATAAACGTAGAGCTGATACTAAAGCCCTGAAATCCTGTCTCCTGGCCAGGGCTCTCCCCAGGATGTCCTCTCCCCACCTTTCAGGAAAAAAATCCTTCACTGTCTGCTCCTGGGCCTGGGGGCTGGGGTGCAGCCAGAAATTCAACAACAAAGAGGAAAAGCTTTTTCTAGAAATGAACACCCAAAGGCCAGGAAGAAAATTCCCGAAACTCACGTTGGCAGTTGTACCCTTTCAGAAACAGTGCTCCTGAGAACACACGGCTCTCTGACCGCACAAACAGAGCACGGAACTAGAGGAAGGATGCCTCCTGCCCCCAGGCCCTGGCAACCCCAGACTGGGTGTCAGTTCACCTGTTCTGCCTTGTTTCCTCTAAACCCTTCCACCCTTCAAGGCACAAGCCCCCTCATCCCAAAGCTGCCACCAACATCCTCCCCTGGCCTCACCCTGTCTCCCCGCCCTCCACCCATTTTCTCTTATGATATGGACAACGGAGCTGAGCATTTGTTCAGCAGGAGAAAAACAGGATTTGGCATTAGGCAACCCAGGCTCGAGCCCCTGGTCACATGTTGGCAGGCTGTGTGACCTTGGACACATCACCACCCTCTCTGGACCTCAGCCAGGCTCCGCACAGCTCAGGGCAGCCGTGGTGAACAGTCCCAGCCTCACAGAGCTCCTGGTTTTCAATGTTTGCATTTGGAACGTGGGCATCCTAGCAGCTACCTCTCCAGCTGGTTGTGAGCATGAAGAAAACTAATGTACCCAAGAGCCACTTGTGACAATTCCCCCCCTGTGGCCCCGTTTTCCCCATCTGCAAAATGGGAGAACACCCATTTATTTCAGACACAGTCCAGCAGGACAGCAAGCGTGGCTGGGAGCAGGGCCTCTGGGGTCATTTAGTCTGGTTGTTCATCTTGGTGCTGCTTTTTTCCTGCCTTCGGGGCCCTAGACAAGTTATCGGAGCCCTGTGCCTCAGTTTCTTCATCTGTACAATGGGAGATAGTAACAGTGCCTATGTCCCAGGGTTGCTGGGGGAACCTCTTAGCTTCCTAGGGCTGCTGTCACAAATTCCCAACAACAGATATTGATTCTCTGACAGTTCTGGAAGCTGGGAGTCTGAAATCAGGGTGTTGACAGGGCTGCACCCCCTCCAAAGGCTCTAGGGGAGACTCTGTCCTTGCCTCCTCCAGCTTCTGGTGGCCCAGGGGCTCCTTGGACTGTGGCTGCAGAATTCCAATCTCTGCCCTTGTCTCCTCTGTGTGTCTTTTCTTTGTGTACTTCTTATAAGGACACTTGTCACTGGATAAGCCAGGATGACCTCAACTCGAGATCCTTCACTTCGTTACATCTGCAAAGACCCCTTTTCCAAATGTGGTCATAGGCACAGGCTTTTGGGATTAGGATGTGGGCATATCTTTTGGGGCACCACCCTTTAACCCGCTATGGAAGCCAAATAGTGAATCCATGTCATGTGGTCCACACAGAGCCGGCACGTCGTGCGTGCTTGTCTGCTAGGCGCTGTCGCTGTTACGGTCCAGAGGTTGCGGCTGAGGTTAGACTGTGGAGGCTCGCCCAACACGAGAACAGAAACTCAGTGCAGAAGATGGGTCACCCTGTCCCTGCAGGCCCCCGGGCTGGTGGCCAGACTTGCAGCACTGCATTTCCCAGCTTGACCAGACTTGTTTCAGCGTTGGCACCTCCCAAATCCTCACCCCGTTCTAAACAGGCTTTTGTAGAAATCACCAATGATTGCAAAGTCTGCATTTTGCTTCATTGAAATCAGGCTCCGGGCGACTGTGGGTCAGAGGTTGAAGGGGTCAAGTGACGTGGCAGGCAAAGGAGGTCTTGCTAGATCATCCTCTTGTTGGATCCCAGGCCAAAGGCAGCTTGGCTCGTCGGGTAATGCCGGGCATCAGGATTAAAGGTCAAGGTAGTTTTTCACGGAAAAGAAAGGAGACGGCTCTCACCCTGAGTGACAGTTCCACAGCCGAGCCTGGCAGGTGCGTCCAAGTGTCAGGGGGATGTGTGGTTGGAGGAAGAAAAAAGAAAAGAATGGCCGGGCAGAGGAGGACGGCAAGGAGACCGAGGGGGGCCAGGCTGCTGTCCGCGGACAGGGACGCCGGCCGGCCCTGGGACTGCTCAGAGCCTCAGTGTTCTCAGCTGGCAAGTGGGGATCTCAGCAGGGCCTCCCCCCAGGACTCAGCACTTTGCAGGTACACAGGCGGTGCTAAAGGACTCCTACTGTACTCCCGCCAGCATCAGAAAGAATAAAATGGGCTAAAGCACTTTGGCGGTGACAGTTTCAGATCCAGGCCACAGAAAGACCTGAGCTCTGAACTCAAACTACCCGTATCTGGGCTAGAAGTGAAGCCAGAGTGGGGGGTCCTCACAGTGTGCAGAAAGCAGAGAGGGAGGCATCTGGACTAAGAGAGTTCTGGAACCCCATAGTGCACCTTCTGTCCCACAGGCAATTCGAGGCCAGGCGGCATTGTCAGAAGAGTAATATTTTGTAACTTTAAGGTGACCTTAGTTTTGACCCCAGAGAATCCCAGAAATAACTAGTGGTTGAGGTCCTCGCCAGAAGTGTCATGGGGGCAGCAATGTCAATAGGGTGTTACTGTCCCAGGGAGGATGGAGCATTTTTTCCCACTATCCACAGCTCTGCACAAACAGGCACAACAGGGCGGAAAGTCTGCACCCCCTTCCCCAGGCCAGAGGCAGCACCACACCAGCTCGGAACTCTCGTCCCCTTGAGGCCAACCTTGGCAGGTCTGGGCTTTATTTTACAGAAAGCTGTTTGCTCACCTGGCTGGAGGAAGAATCCTTGAGTTAAGAAGCATGTAGAATTTTAACTACTCTTCCCTTTTTCCATGGGTTCAGAATGACTTTGGTAATTCCCTTCTCTGGAAAACTGCCCACTTGGTCTGGTGTAATTATTTTCTTTTGAAGTTGAGAAGAACAGATCGCCTTCCCGGCAACCCCTTAGTTCAATCGTAATGAATCTGTAGAATACCAAACACAAAGAGAGCATCTTAAAGCAACCAGGCAGAAAAGAAGATCGCTCCAAAGGAATGACAATTCGACTGACATCTAACCTTTCTCAAACCCTAATGAGAGCCAGAAGACGGCAGAATAATGTCTTATAAGTGCTGAGAGAACATAACTGTCAACCTGGAGTTCTACAAACAGCGAAACTGTCTTTCAGGCACACAAGCACAAAACAAAAGAGAACACTTGCTACCAACGGACTCCCAGCAAAAGAATAGAAATAGTTTTACTTCTTCTTTTCCAATTTGGATGCCTTCTATTTCTCTGTCTTGACTGATTACTCTGGCTAGAACTTCCAGTGCAATGTCGAGTAGCAGCAGCAAAAGCAGGCACCTTTGTCTTGCTCCTGATCTCAGGGGATAAGCTTTCAGTGTTTCACCACTAAATATCATGTTTTTACATAAATACTCTTTATTAGGTTAGGAATTTCTTTCTATTCCTAGTTGCTGAGTGTCTTTTATTTTTAATAAATCATGAAAGGGTTTTGAATTTTGTTAAATGTTTTTTGGCATCGATTAAATGATTATGTGGTTTTCTTTCTTCATTCCATTGATGTATTACATCCATCAGGTTTTGTATGTTGAACCAACCTTGCATTCCTGAGATAAATTCTCCCTTGGTCATGGGGTATTTTCCTTTTAATATGCTTCTGGATTTGGTTTGCTACTATTTTATTGAGGATTTCTGCATCTATATTCATAAAGGATATTGATTTATAGTTTCTTTTCTTGTGATGTATTTGCCTGGCTTTGGTATCAGGGTAATCTTGGCCTTGTGGAATAAAATAAGAAGTCTTCATTCCTCTTCTTTTTTTTGGAAGACTCATACACCAAAAATGACAAAATATTGCTGAAAGATATTAAAGGATACTTAAGTAAATGGAAAGACATCCTGTGTTCAAAGATTGACTTAATATTGTTAAAATGGCAATAATACCCAAAGTGATCTACAAATTCAATTAAATTGCTATCAAAATTCCAGCTGCCTTTTTTGCAGAAATGGAAAAGTTTATTCTAAAATGAATGTAAAATTGCAAGGGCTCACCAATAGCCAAAGAACATAGTTGGAGGACTCACACTTACTGATTCCAACAGTTATTACAAAATTATAGTAAACAAAAAATTGAAATAGTGCTAGAGCTGGGAGCAGTGGTTCATGCCTGTATTCCCAGCAACTACAGAGGCTGAGGCAGAAAGATCACTTGAGACCAGGAGTTCAAGACCAGCCTGAGCAACATAGTGAAATCCCATCTCTACAAAAAATAAAAATAAAAATTTGTTGGGCATGGCGGCACACACCTGTAGTTCTAGATACACAGGAGGCTGAGGCAGAAGGATTGCTTGAGCCCAGGAGTTTGAGGATACAGTGAGCAATGATTGTACCACTGCACCCTAGCTGGAGTGACAGAGTGAGACTCTATCTCTTAAAAAACAACAATAACAACAACAAAAAAAACAAATACACAGTGTGACACTGGCATAAAGATAGACACATATATTGATGTAATAGAATTGAGAGTCTAAAATAAACAGATATATCTATGATAAATTGATTTTCCACAAGGGTGGCAAGACCATTCATGGGGGGAAGAATAGCCTTTTCAAGAAATGGTGCTGAGACCATTGCATGTCTACATGCAAAAGAATGAAGTTAGACTCTTATCTCACACCATGTACAAAAATGAACTCAATGGCCTACTTATGCAAGTGAAAACTAGAAATTTCCTAGAAGAAAACATAGGGGTAAACCTTCAAGACCTTGGATTTGGCAGTGGTTTCTTAGATGTGACACCAAAGCACAAGCCTGGAAGAGGGACCTGGAAAGAAGGAGGAGCGACGGCCACCTTTCCCTAAGAGATAGCAGGTCTCACGCCACCCCAGCCTCTTCCAGGCACGCTCTGCAAGGTGGAGCCTGGGGTGGACCTGGTGAAGGCAGGGGCGAAGGGAGCTGGGAGGAGACTGAGAAGAATGTTCCTGTCAGGGGAGACTCTTGTACGATTAGACCCTGAGAATGCCAAGCATTAGTATACAGGGTACAATGGCAATGACAATAGCAGTAAGCTCTCGCGTGTACAGCACTGTATCACTTACCAAGTTCTAGCACGGGCAGTGTCCCCTGGGAGCCTCCCAGTGGCCAGGGAGCTATGCAGACCAGACGCCACCTCAGTGGGGGAATCTGAGACTTGTCCTAGAAACGGACCACAGTCCTTCCTCTACATCTCACAGCACCACCCAGGGGCAAGGCCTGCTGCCAGCTCCCCTGTTTTTTCCAGCCCTCTGGATGGTCAGAGTCTAGACTCTAGAGTCACTTCCTGGGAACCTCCCCTTTGGGGGTGTTACTAGAGCATCTGGTCAGAGGTTCCCAGGGGCCCAGGTTTTCCAGATCAGCCCTAACTCAAGGGAAAGGCTCAACACAGACACACCTGGGATGCACAGGTGATTAGGAGCAACGTGGTGGGACTTTGTCCCACGTAGTTGTCCCAGCCTCTCTTAATAATCCAATCCGTGGCTACAGAATCACCCACCTGGGATCTTACGTGGGGCTTCCTACCACACTTAGACCTAGTCTGTGAGCCTTGGATAGAAACCCCAGTCCCTGCTCTAACCTCTGCCTTGCCCAGCCTGTCCCCTAGAAGGATGTCGTTCTATTCTTTCCTGAGTGTTCCAATCCCAGGCGTCTCTCTGCACCCAGTCATTGATTTAGAACCATAGGAAGAAAAACAAGACTCGGTCTTTGCTGGGATTGGAGCTAGGCTTTCTTTAGCTGATCTATCTCCATTTTTCTTCCGTAGTGATCAAAATGAATTCCTCTGAAGGAAGCAGAGAAGCAGAAAGAGGATCCCACCCCACACGATGAAGAAGACAGAATCATGCTTCCAGAAGTTGGACTTGGGCTCAGCATGGGGCACGCAGCCTCCTCAGAGAAAGAGAGAGAGAGATTCTTCCACCCTCTGAAGCTCACTGCCCCTTTAGGCAGCTCAGCTGGGCCCTGAGAATGTGTCTGGAGATGAGAGTTGTAGCCAGCAGCACAGAGCCGTGGCCCAGGCACACAGGGTTCTCGCTGGAGGGAGAGGGTGCAGAGAGGAGCTTAGCCCACGCCCCTACGCCCACCACCCTGTCTAGAAGATCCTGCCGCCCGTCCTGGGGTCACTGTATCTCTCCATTCGTCTCCGGGCTGCCCGATTTTGCAAAGTCGTTATGATTTTCCATTTATTTCAGAAATACCCGCGTATTAACTGCGCCCACCTCTCAACTTGCCCTGGCTCAGAAAGAATGGTCTGTTGAATTGAAAGAGCCCAGGTTCAGAGCTGGGATTCCAGAATGGGCCACGCGTTAATAGGGTACTTTGAGCAAGTCATTCCCTGCCCTGAGGCTCAGCTCTTTCATCTGTAAAATGAGAGGATTAGACTGAAAAGAGTTTTCTAAACTGGGTCCTGTGGAACACAGAAGATGGTGAAACTTAGGGGGAAAAAGTCCCAGGGTCAAATGAGGCAATTACGACTACAGCCCTCTCTTTGCAATTCGAAGACACATTGCCGAGTGAAATTCAGATAATCAGAGCCCTGAAAAGCCCTGCAGTAAAGAAACCCCTTCAGCGTTCTTTACTCTGGCATTTCCAAACTTTCTTGACCACAGAACATTCCCCTCCTTTTTCAGTGGAAAATCAGTTAAGATCTTGAGGAATATAATCTTCAGTGGACTGATTTGGGAAATAATGAGATGATTGCTAAATTCTGTATAAGCCTGAACTCATCACATTTGGAAAAATAGGAGCCCTAAATTAGGAGATACTATCTCAGTTAAAAATTAACTCATTATAAGACAAATGGGCCAATTGCTAAACCAGACAAACATCAGTGCAGACCCCGGAGTACAGCAGTCCCACAGGTGGCAGCAGGAGGCCACCCAGCTGGGGCGGGGCAAGAAGGAGCCCACGTGTCCCCGACTCCTGTCCTGGAGTCCTGCCCCAGAACAATGTCCTCTTCTCAAGCAGGAATCTGGACAAGGCAGGTGAGTCAGAAAGAGCGGAGACAAAATGCTTCTGTCTCTTCCCAGTGCCCCAGAACCTCACCTCCTTTCATCTTCTCAAGAGCATTGTTGTAAGAGGCCTTTCCTTCATTTCAAAGGTGATTTTACAGAATAGGACCTCAGCAGGGTTTATACCTAATTGGGTTTCGTCTTCCGGTTGAGAGAATTGTTCTCCGTTGATGTGTAAAACAGACTGGGTCACCCTTTTGTCCTTCAGTCTCCTCTGTTGTTGATTTCATTCCTTCCTTGCCTCTGCAGGCAGACACTGCACCTGCCAGGGAGGACCTGAGGTCTGAACTGGAACCAGAGAGGAGGCCAGGGTTTGACGTTTCAGTCTTTACCTCTCTCTGCATTTGCAGCTCCTCCAACGCATCGCAAGTCCACTGGGGCACAGCCTGGTTCCTCTTCTTTGATCTCTGGCAGCGCCCGCACCATGACAGGTGGAAACACTCGCACGAGCTGGGCACCACACACACAGCTGCTGGGTGAGGGAGAGAGAGAATGAACGAATGAATGACCAGGCCCCAGCAGGCAGTTGTGCCAGGCGTTGAGATGAAATCTGTGCCCCATGAGGTGTAAAAGCAGATCTTTTATTTTATACAAAGTGGGTATTTGACTATTACTCATTTAGTAACTCAAAGACTCCAACGAGAAAACGTGAGGCTGAGAAGGGATCCAGGATCTTGGAAATCAGGCCTCTGGTGCCCGCGTCACCTTTTGGGCATGGCACGTGGAAGCCCTGGGCTAAAACCCCTGGCTGTTTTCCAAGAAACACGAAGTAAGTAAATAAAAGAAAAAAATTTAAAAAAACAAAAACCAAGAAAATAACAACAACAACAACACTGGCTGCTCTTCACCAGTGATCTTGGGCACATGACTTCATTTCTGTCCTTCTCTTTCTTAACCTAAAGTGGGGCTATCGCTAATCCCTTCACAGACAATTAAATGAAACGATGTACAGAGGACTCAGCAGGTTGCATATTAGTTCTGCAATTTCAACTCTAGGTGCATAGCAAAAAAAATTTTTAAAGAGGGAATGGAAAGAAAAAGGCCAAATGCACATAAACTGTAATACAAAAATATAAATGCCATATAATTCCCATTGGAATAGGAAAAATAATTTAAAAATTCAGATGGAAGAATAAATATTTAAGAATTGCCATGAAAAATTTTAAAAAGTAGTAGTGAGGAGGAACTTGCCCTAGCAAAATTAAAACTTTGGCCTAAAGGTACTATTAATAGAATTAAAAATAAGTCTGATTTTGGCACCAAAATACGTAAATATATCTCTGGCCAGGAACAGAGAGTCCAAAAATAGATCCAAAATATGTGAGAATGTGATACATAATAAAGGTGATATTTCAGTTCAGTGGGTTGAATAGCTTATTTACTAAATGTTGCCAGTATAATTGGCCCTGCACCTGGATTGAATAAAGTTAGATCCTTTCTATACAGAATTTGCAGTAATAATAATTTCCAGATCGATTAACAATTTAATATAACAACTAAAACTTTAAAAAGATAAAATAAGATACAGGAGTGGGAAATACCTTATTAGGTAAGGTATGACAACAGCAGCCATAAAGAAAAATATGGCAGATTTAATTTCGTAAGTATTAAAATTTTCTCTCTAAAAATGCCAGCATAAATAAAGTAAAAAGACAAACACTTCTTGGGAATGATATAGTATAACACACAAGATGGAGAAAAGGGTAATATCCCTAGTATAAAGAGATCTTAGTAATATAAATTGATAAGAAAATGACAAAGAGCCCAACTGGAGAACAAAGAAGAGAATTCCATTTTCAGAAATATTTTGGAATGAGTTTTCCAAGAAACCCTTCTCAGCACAGAAAGATCTAGAAATGCTTGAGAGAATATAAGTAAAATATTTTCAAAAGCGTGACTGACCTGGCAGTAAAGTCAGGGCAGAAACGACAAGAAATGTTCACTGGGTGGGTAAAGCCATTGCTGGAGTTGATGTTTGCTCTAAAAACACCTTTATCCCTGGTGGCCAGAAACGAAGGACAGGACGCAGAGCCTGGAACCCAAGCAGCAGGGAGGTTGCCCCAGAGATCTGCACATGAAGCCTAAATTCCAAAAGGGAATACGTGATCTAAAACATACTTTAAACATAAGAACATAGAAATGTTAAATGTAAAGGATGGAAAATGATACGCTACTCAAATACAAACCAGGTAAAGACTGACGTAACTAGACATCAAAGACTGTGTATCAGACACATCAGACAAAGTATACTTTACAAGGAGAAGCGTCGTTAGAGAGGGTGTTACCAAAGACTCGGCGCTTGTCCACTAAGCTGACTCAGAAGACCAAGGACAAATGTCTTTGAGGAGGAGGAAAGAGATTTATTACCTTTGCCGGCAAAGGGAGGAAAAAGGCAGACTATCTTCTCCATATCCAAATTCCCCTTCCCTCAACATAAGCAGAAATACAGAGCTTTTAAAGGATGGGTTCTCAGCTTCAGGCAATTGCTGTGGTTAACTCTTCTAATTGTCCCATCTCTGCCAAAGACAGAGATGTGAACTCAGCCCACCTGGGCCCACCTGGGGGCTGGTGGGCCCACCTGGGATAAGCACAAAAGGCCCTCTCCCTGCTCCTCCCTACCACTGGCCTAGCCAGGAATGCAGGCTCAAAGTTCTCAAAAAAGAGTGGGGGAAGCCTCAAAGAGACAGAAAACATTCTTGCTGCTTTTTTTTCTTTCTAGGCCATTCCCTGTTACAAGAGGGGCATTATATAAGTATGCAAGGTTGGTTTAACATGGAAAATTAATCAATGTAATTCACCACATTGATAGATCAAAGGAAAAAAATCATATGATTACTTTGATGCATTAAAAACCATTTGATAAAAATGTATACCCATTTATAGTAAAAAAGAAAGCTCTTAGCAAACTAGGAATGGAAGGGAAATTTCTTAATTTGATAAAAGAAAAAAAATCTCCAAAAATGGACAGCAAATATTATACTTAATGCTGAATTATTGTAAACTTCCCTGTCTCAGATTGGGACTAAGACAAGGACACACGCTAAAATGACATCTATTGGAGGTTCTGGCCAATGGTAAAAGGCAAGTAAATGAAATAAATAATGTGTTAGAGAAGAAGAAAGACAACTGTCATTATTTTTAAGGGTTATGATTGTTTTTGTAGATAATTCTAAATAATCGACAGGTAGACTATTGGAATTAATAAGCAAGTTTAGCAAGGTGACTAGATTCAAAGCCCATATAAAAACCTAATTTTATTTCTATGTTCTGACAACACCACATAGAAAACAAAAATTTTAAAGTGAAACCTTTTACAGTAGTACTACAAAACATCGAATATCTAGGAATAAATGTAATCGAAGTTGTGCAAGACCTCTTTGCTGAAAACTATAAAATATGATAATTTTAAATTGAAGAAGATTCAGGTATTGCAAAGAATGTAAATTTTTCCCAACTTGATCTACAGATACGTGAAAAGGTGTTCGATTTTTATTCATCATTGGGGAATGCAAAATAAAAGCACGATAAGAAACCATAACTCACTTACCAGAATGACCAGAATTAAAAAGATAGACGATGCACACTGGAACAGCCAGAACATTCATGCATTGATAGTGGGAAAATAAAATAACGGAACTACTTTGGAAAACTCTGTCTCTACTAAAGCTGAGCATGCGCCTATCCAGTGACCCAGCAATGATGCCCCTCCTACGTACAAACATATGTTCCCCAAGAGACATGTACAAGCATATTATTAACAGCACTATTAATAAAAATAAAATACTGGAGATTACCCAGATGCCCTCCAACAGAAGAATGAGTAAACAAATTGTGATTGGTTCATATACCATAAAATATGGCACTGCAATGAGAATAAATGAACTGTGGCTACAAACAATAGCATGGATAAAATTCACATTATAATGCTCATTAGAAAGAAGTCAAATCTAGAACAAAAGAAGATGGGAGAAAACGTTCTAGATTGGAGGAGAACAAAGAGACAATAGCCAAGTGTAGTGAATGAAATTGAAGTCCAGATTTTTTTAAAGCTATAAAATACGTGTTGGGAATAATTGGAGAAATCTGTGCATGGATTGCATATTGGATGAAGTTATTGAATCAATGTTGATGTTCTTAGGTATGGTAATAATGATGAGGTTGTGTAGGAAAATGTCTTAATTCTTGGGAGACGCACATTGAAGTGTGTGGGGGTGAAGACCATGATGTTTGTAGATCACTTTCGAATGACCTGGCAAGAGGAAGTATGTGTGTATTTAAAGAGAGAGAGAGAGATGGAACTAGTGTGGCGAAACGTTAAAGGTTGGGGCAAGTAAGTAAAGAGGTATGTGGGTGTTAATCATATTATTCTTTCAACTTTTCTAGGAGTTTGAATATTTTTCTGAAGAAAATAAAAGGAAAATAAATGTAACATAGGCCAATTATGGAAAATTTGTAAAATAAAATATAAAGAAGGAAAAAAGGAATAGAAAATCCAATTAGACTTCTTTAAAGAAACCACATCACTAGAGAACATCTGCTATCTCTGTTTTTATTTGATATTGAATTGGAGCTCCTAGTCATACAGTAACGTAAGAAAAAGAAATGAATAAGGATTGGACAGAAAAAAACCAAAATTATTCACATAGAAGATCCAAGAGAATCTATAGACAAATTATAACTAAGACAGTTTGGCAAGGTTGCTGCATAGAAGATACATAAGCAAAGATAAAATGCATTTCTATATCCTAGCATCATACAGCTAGAAAAAGTAATTTTTTAAAAGATTTTATTTAAATATAGTAATAAAAATAAATAAACAAAGAATAAATCTGACAAAGATACATGAGATCCCCATGTGGCAAACAACAAAACTTTACTGAAAGACATTCAAGAAGGCCACATAATGGAGAGAAAAGCTGTCTGTGTTCATAGTTGGGAAGATTCAACCTCATAAATATGACAATTTCTCTCAAATCAATTTCTAAATCCAATTCAATTCCTATCCAAATTCCCAAAAGGTTTTTCATTGAACTTGACAGGTGGATTCTAAATATATGTATGGAAGAGCAAGAACAGGCAAGACAATTTTGAAGTTAGTGGAGCTTGTCTTGGCAGTATTAAGGCGTAATATAAAAGCCAGTGTAATCAAGACAGTTTTTGCTAAGGGAGCAAGGGTGGACATGTGGATTAGCGGAACAGAATCAAGTCAGAAACATAGATGAACATGTTGTATTCCCACACGAATAAGGAAACTTTGTACTTGTCAAAGGTGGCATTGCAAATCAATGCAAAACGATGGACTAGTCAATCTGTCGCGTACAGACAAATGATTATCTTTACGGAAAAAGTAAAATTAGATCCCGCCCCCAACTACACACAGAAAAAGTTCCAAATGGATTCATGACTTAATCCAAAAAAACCCAAAGTTTAAAACTTTCAGAATAAAATATAGGAGAATATTTCTATTAAACGAAACACAAAAAGCACAGCCATGAAAGAGAAAATTGATAACTGTGACTCTCTTAACGTAAAGAGTGTGTGGACCAGAAGTCACCATAAACAAAATGAAGAAACGAGTCACTAATTGGGAGAGGAAATCTTCCACACGGACAACAGACACAGAATTAGGGTCAGTGATTGGTGAAGAGTTTCTACGAAGCGGTCAGGAAAGACAAACAGCAGTAAAATGGGCAAACCCGGGAGAAGGCAGCTCAGCTCTCGGAAGCAGCGGCATGAAAGGCATCTAGGAAAAGGTGATCAGTCTTGCCGGTAATTAGGGAAATACAAATTAATGTCATTGCAAGTTTTTATTTTACCCCCATTATTGGCAAGAATGAAACGTCAGACAACACCAAGTGATGACCGAGATGAGACACAATGAAAACTGTCTTTCGGTGCTAGCGGGTGTGAGCGGGTTGGACAGTCATTTCACGATAACTAAAGTGTACATCTCTTACAACCTTGCTGTCCGTGCCTGGGTACATTCTGGAGCAACTCTTGTGCAGAAAGAAGACGTATATGAATCCTCAATTCAACGCTGTTTCTTATGATGTAAATTGGAAACAACTTCATTGCCCATCAGCAGGAGAACAGACGACTACTTATGGCATAGTTGAATAAGAACATAGTATAAACCGGTGGGAATAAATGAACCAGAGCTGTATGTACAACGTGGATAAATCTCACAAACATAATTGGGAAGAAGACTTAAGTTAATAAAAAATGCATACAATATAAGAATATTTATAGAGAATTTTAAAATATGAAAAACACAGTAAATAAAAGGCACACATAATGTATGAAAAACACAAAACTGCACATGAAAATGATAACCGTTAAATCCCAGACTTTGCAGGTTACTTCTGACAAGAAGAGAAGGATGGCAGAGCGGAGGATTTTCAACTGTATCTGTCATGGTTTCTCTTTTATCCTGGATGCTGGAAACCCAGATGCTCATTATATTATCCTCTGTACTGTTTTTTGCTATGTCAAAATATTTCATCATAAAAAAATGAGGCCCATAAAATACAAAGCCTGGTAGAAAATAAGTAATGATACCTGTAAATGCCAGAGACTGGGCCCGCCATGAAGGGAATGCGGAGGGTGTCCCCGGGTGGCTGTTCCCACGCTGGGTAGCATGGGGCTCCAGGAAGGGGCACCGAGCACACCCTTCACCTAGAATGGGTCTCTGATGGACATGATGGTGACCAGCAAGAGTCCTGGGGATTGTGGGAACCTTGTCCTGCATCACAGCTCAGACGCCTCCCAGAGGTCATGGAAAGTTTGAAGTCCTTTCCTGGAACATCCCAGCTACAGGGACTTGCCACCCAATCATTTATTCAATATTATGACAAATATTCATTGCCTACTCACTATGTGCGCAAGAAACTAGAGGAACAATAGCAAGCTAAACAGACTTGGCTCCTGCCATCCAGGATGACCGGCTGGTGGGGAGATGGGCCTTAGTCTCATGATCACAGAAATAAATATGTTTCCAGGTTGTGATAAGTGCTGCGGAGGAAAACCACAGGGTGCTACGAGGGAGCGTGCAAGTCTCATCACCCAGATCAAGTTCAGAGTCAGGAAATTCGCCAAGGGAGGAGCATTAGAGCTGCAGTTTGAAGGGAAGAAGCCATAACACGGCAAAGAGCAGGGGAGAGGGGAAGGCGCCCCGAAGGCCCTGGGGTTGGGGTGGTGGCCCAGGGCACAGGCCACATGGGGTGGAGGCAAGAGGAAGCTGGGAGGGGCAGAATGAGGCCATGCAAGGCCTCCTTGGACACCCAGAACAAAGGGCATTCAATCATTCTGACATAATCAGATTTGTGTCTTTAGAAGTTCACTCTGTTGACAACACCAAGCGGTGGCCAGATGCAGAGCAAGTAGAACTCTCCCCCACTGACGCGGGAACGCAGAACGGCACAGCCACTCTGGAAAACAGCTTGGCGGCTTCTCATAAAGTTAAACACACACTTGCCACATGACCCAAGAGGATCGAAGGCTTATGTTCACGCAGAGTCCTGCACGTGATTCTTTTGTTCATAATCGCTAAGCACTGGAAACAATCCAAATGTCCTTCAATGGGTGAATAAATAAACAATCCGTGGCACACACATGCAACAAATAAAATAAACAGAACCTACTGCTATATGCAGTGATGTGGATACACCTCCAAAGCATTTTGCTAAGCAATGGAAGTCGGAGGCAAAGGGATTCATTCTAACGATCCTATGCATGTGACATTCTGGAAATGACAAAACTATAGGGACGGAAAACAGACCAGTGGTTGCCAGGGGTTGGGGTTGGGGGAGAAGGTGATTACAGAGGGGCTGGGGGAGCGTTCCGGAGATGTTCTCTCTCTCGATTGGGGGAGGGGCTGGCTACACCGCGGGATGCATTTCTCAAAACTCACAGAACTGCCACACCAAAAAGGGTGAATTTTGCTGTATGTAAATCATGCCTCAATAAAAAACAAAAAAAGAAAGAAATTTTTGAAAATCACCATGCCTGCCCATGTGGAAGTGATTGGAGAGACCCCTGGTCAACATGGTGGCCTGAACTCCCATTCAGAGCTCTGTCCCTACTCGGAAGAATGCTGGATGAAGATGCCCTCTTCCCCGCTTCAGGGGCTGCAGAGCTGAACTTGAGAGCAAGACAGGGAGTGTCTCAGGTGCCAAGTTAAAGGAGGTTATCAGAAGCTGAGGTCTCACGGGTGGACACCTAAGGTCACCCCAGCCTTTGTCACTCCTGGCTCCTCACCCTGCAGGAGCTATCGGTTCAATCTGAGCCCACTGGAGGGGCAGAGATTTAGGGTGTTCCTAGCACCACCTTGAGACCTATGTTGGTGAGAGTATTTGTGTAAGGGAAGCCTGCCCCGGGCAGCTCTCTGTCTTGTTGGAACAAGGCTGTGTAGATGCCTTGGTGAGACACACTCAAAGTGCATTACATCCAGGGAGCAGAAATAGCCACATAGCGAGCGGTTCCCAAGACTCACAAATGCAGCTTCAAAGGTTGGATGTACAACACGCTCTGTTTGACAAGGACGGGAGCATTAGTCCTGGCACGACCACCTGCTGGTCTGTAGATGCAAATTATCCATCAACCACCTCAGTCTTGTAAGAATCCATCCACTTGCAGCGTGAGGTCTTGAGAAAGAGAATGGGAGAGAATGATTTCATTGACTTCGCCACTGTTGGCTCTAGAGCAAAGGAGAGGCCTGAAGGGTCCCCCGGGAGTCACTTCAGCCAAAAGGCTGGGGGTTCCACTGAGCAGGGCTGTCGCGTGCAGCGGGGCAGGCTCTGAGCTTCCTTTTCACACCCCACAATGTGGGCAGTGCCCGTGAGAGGTGCGGGGCCCTGCACCCGCGGGAACCTCTGCTTCTGCGGAGCTCCTGGCTGCTTTGGAGTGCAGCCGGGCAGGCACAGACCAACTTCTGTGGACTGTGCTCTCCCTGCGGTGAGACCCCTAGGGGTCAAGTGGAGCTGCTTCCCAGCCGGCTTCCCACCTCCCCTGTGGTGGTGACATAAGCACAGCCCTTGGGCCACCCGTCTAGGCAGACACAGCATAGCCCACATGTGAAGTCAGGGGTCGGGCGGCGGGGGGCCTGACTCCACAAGCGACTCTAGACTCTGAGCGCTGAAGGCGGCTTACGCCTGTCAAGGCCCGCTCCCTCCTGGCAGTAGTCCCCACACAGCGTCCTCGCAGGTGCTCCTGGGGCTTGTCTGGGGCTCTTGTCCCTTCGCCATCTCTTGTCCCCTCTGTCTGGTGAAGGCACACGGCCCTCCCTTTGAGTCTGGCTCTGCCACCACGGTTCTCATGAGGAAGCCACCTGCACCTCCACCTCCCTCAGGCCGCAGCAGCCCACCCAAGGGGCGGGTACGACATCCAAGCTGGGCCTATCAGGCACCTTCCCTAGAATTTTATACATAGATGCTGGGAAAGAGAAGAACTTTCTTTCCTGATAAATCATAAGCTTCAGGATAGGCCTCCCTTGAGAGCCGCCAGAGGATTTGGAAGGAACAGAAGGTCAAGGCAAAATGTAGAGAGACAGAAAGAAGGATCTTGATCCTGGTGGAATCCCTGCATCCAACAGGCCCTCAGCACAGTTCTGCCCCTGCCTTTGATGGGCCCCCTTGAGCTTTGCATGGTGAGGGGAGAGGGTTGACACTGTTTTCAGGGCCAAGCACGTTGGGCCCTTGAGACCACTGGCTCCCAGCCCAGAGCGTCCGCTTTTCCTGGGGGATGAGGCTGCTGCACTGGCCAGTGGTCAGTGGGGAAGCCAGGGCTGTCCCGGTCACACCTGGGGAGCAGCTTGGAGCAGCCAGGGAGGGAGAATGGAGCGGAGGGCAGTACGGTCTGGGAGGCCTCTGCTTTTCCACTCATTAACCAGCCCTGAAGGCACTGGGGATGCAACCCAGTGACCAAGGGGTGTTTATAGGCTGCTGCAAACGGTGATTTTATGGCTGGGGGTGCAGACAGGAAATTGGGGTTTATGGCTCACTAAACATCCATAACAATTAAACGCAGAGACTCCATGGCCCTCTGTGGGCCCAAAGCACTAAACAAATGCTGAGTAAGAAGCCATCCATTCCGCCCACCTCCCTAGAAGTGCTTCTGGCTGAATACTCTGACCCAAGCCCTTCCTTACAGCAGGAGCGGCAAGGCCCAAGGTAGTTTGGTGTGGTTTTGTTAGTTTTGGGTTTCCGAAGAAACAAGACCCGTACTAGATATGGTGGGAAAGTTGAAGAAACTCTGATTAATAACAACAGTTATAACAACTAGTAATCATAGGCCCTTTCGTATGCAATGGCTGCTGTCCTAAGCACTTTACTTGTAATTCATTTAATCCTCACACAAGTGCTGTGGGGTTAACTAACACAGTTAGGGGATCCCCCCCCCCACCCCAGGGGACACGGCATTGCCTGAGTCCCGCAGGGAGTCCGATCCGCAGAGACAGGGCAGGTTCAGGTTCCTGTGCACAGAACACGGCCTCTGAGTTCGGTGGGAGGAGTTTCTGAGGGGCAGGTCGATATAGCTTGAGAGTCGGTTGGGGGAGGTGGGGGGTTGGTAGGGAGACAACAAGAAAAGAACCCAAGGCACAGCCAAGTTCCTGATGCTTTTCAAGCCATGGGCCATGGACCGCTACGCCGTCTCTACCTGGGGAGTTTGCTGAAAAATGTCTATTTCCCATGATAATTTAAATGACAAAAGACTTCATTTATTTGTTAAAATAAGAAATCTAACAGAGCCAAACGCTTTTTTTTCCCATCATATATATGGAAGAAGAATAAAGTCCAAAAGTCTTGTCCTGATTTGACAGGACATCTTATAAGCAACTATACTTTTTAGAAACACAGAGGCATCCATAACAGCATCATCACCAGAGAAATGGCCAGTCAGAATTGCAGGTTTTTCTTTGAAATTTATCTTAGCAAACATCTCTAAAGTCTCAGGAGTTTGCCAAGACCTTTATGTTCAGATTACACTGCTGCAGATAGATTTATATCAACGGGAAACAGAATAAACTGGCAACAGGTATACAAATATTAACATGTTCTGGTTACCTATTGCTGTGGAACAAGCCACCCCAAAACTTAGTGGCTTACAACAAGAATTTATAATGATCTCATGATTCTGAGGGGTGACTGGGCTCGTCTGGGCAGTTCTCACTTGGAGTCTCTCAGACGGTTGCATTCAGAGGCTGGACGTGGTGTCATCCAAAGGCTCAGCTGGGCTAGGTGTTCCAGATGGCTCGTTCACAAAGCAGTTCGTGTGGTTGCTGGCTACGTGCTCAGCTGGGGCTGCCTACCGGAGCTTCTATACATGGCTTCTTCACATGCTTGCCCTTCTTGGAACGTAGAAGCTGAGTCCTGAGAGGGAACACCCAGAGTGAGCATTCCAAGGGGCCCAGGAAGAAGCTGGGAGGCTTCCTATGAACTAGCCGTGCAAATCTCAGAACATCACATCTTCCACTCTCTGTTGGTCCAGCAAATCACCAAGGCCAGCTCACACTGAAGGTGAGGGAAACCGGACCCCACCTCTCAACATGAGGGGCAGCATGCACTTAACGGGAGGGAGGAACTGACAGTCACCCTTGGAGACCATCAGCCACATCTCACATGTCTCCATATTGCACAGAAACAAGGATTGATATTCTCACAAATGATCTCAGTTTTATACCAGATCAAATCAGACTATTTGGGAAAAAAAAGACCTCGCTCCTACTTTAGCTGTCAAAGAGAGGAGACATCGCCTTTATTCATTCCTGAGACACTTAGGTTAGTTATGAACACTTGAAATTTTGAGGCCAAACCTGAAAGGTAATTAGTGTTACAAGCAATGAATAAATAACTATTTTATGATGGAACTGGAGCAAAGGAGGGGGGGACTTTCCCTTACGAGCAGCAGCGTAAGGCACGGATTTCACTAATCTTCAACTACGGGCCCACGGGTGGCCCCCGAATCAGCCTCTCCCCAGGTGGGGCCCAGAAATCAGCATTTTGCAGAATACACCAGGTAATTTTATTCATAGTGTTTTAGTTATAGTATGGTCAATAATTCTTCACCCAGTTAGAATCACGTTCAGGCCTGTTGATTAATGTAAAGTGCAATGATGATGCAGATTGCACATCTTGTCTCTTATTGAGCACTCAGCAATTTTCAAAGAACTTTTCATTGATATATTTGGTTCTATTTTCACAACAATGCCCCAGCCCCCGCTGGTGTCTTTGCTCTGTGACACCACAGTGGGCCTGGTTTTGCCCACAGAGCTCCTCAAAGTCACCGCCTTCATTTTGCCTCTTAGATTTCTTCTCGAATATGCTAGTAAGTCTCCTTCGAAAGTCTAAATTCCTCCAGCTCCACCTAGAAGACCACCCTGATTTGAGTGGGGCGGAGAGGAGATCACTTTCCCCTTGGGCCCTTCACTAATCAGCCAACAAATAACCCGTGAAAGGTTTGGGAGGTAGCAGAGAGCCTGGACATGGAGCCCGAACGCCTGGGAGCTGGCCCGGACACGTCCTCTCTGCACCTTGGTGTCCTCATCTATAAAATGAGGGCGTGGCCCACCACCAGTGGTTTTACGGTGCTTTGGAGCAGCCTTAGCCCTCCTTAGGGGTGCAAGGTGTATGGGTGGGGAGAAGGGCTTGGGGTGCAGGGGATTCTTCTCCCCGTCCCCCTCCCACCAGAGCAGCTTGTCTTTTCTTTCAAATTCCCACATAAATCTTGGGGGGGGGGCAGTTTTCAAACAACAACAATGCAAAGTGCTTCTTCTGAACCATATGCCCTGTAATTTTCCTTTCAGCCCTAACATTTCAAAATCGTGGTAGTAATTTCCAACAGTCCAGTGCTAACCACGTGTCAGGCTTTGGACCAAGCACTTCCTGCCCAATATGTCACTCCATTCTCTCCATTTCATGAATGTCAAAACTGAGCCTCATCAAGAAAAAGTGCTTTGTCCGAGGCTACCCAGCTAGATCCCTCAGGGGACCCAAATTCACTGCAGGGTAGACTGGTGTCGCAGCCCTCTGGCTTGACCAGGACACAGTAAGACTTGTCCTGTTGCCAGACTGCTAGCCCAGGCTGTGACACAGGCCAGAATGTCCAGGTGCTGCGGCCACAGTCCCCCCTCCTTTCAGCCCTGGAGCAGTTTAACTAGTGCCGGGGGCTCTGGACCCTCCCTTGGGCAGAGACAGAGGTGAGGGTGGGGGATGGGAGCAGAGGCGTGAACTTGCTAGGGACTGTGCCTGAAGGGGTGGCAGAGCCTCAGGGCTCGGGTTAAGGCCCACGGGGCAGGGCTGTGGGACAGGGCTCCCGTCTGCCACTCGACGTACTTACTGAGGTGCTGTGATGTGCCCGGCACTGTTCCAGGGCTGGAGAGGCATCAGTGCACGGCACAGACCCCCACCCCCCCCCTTCCTAGGGCCTGTATTCCGAAAGGGGGCCTCAGGCCATCAACAAGACAAATTAGACAGGGAAGAAGAATTATACGGAATATTAAATAATGATGAGTGCTAAGGGTTTGGCAAAGTAAGGCAGGGACGGGGAACAGGCAGTGATTGGACAAAGGGCGGAGAGCTGGTGATTTAGATGAGGGGCAGAGGAACCCTGGTATGGAGAGAAGGTTTAGGTGATGCTGGGAGTAAAGACCTAGGGGACGGTTCATTTCCCCCACATCCTCTAGGTGGCAGCATTTTCCCATTCGTGGGTCAGCACAGGTGGTTCCTCTTCTCGGCGCTAGAGGCATATCCCTGCTCGGTCCACCTAAAAATGCCAGCTAAAATGGGCAATTTTAGAAATAATATTGAAGAATTTGGGGGTGTGAGTATGGTTCTGTTTCTTGATCTAGGTGTTGGATAAACAGGTGAGTTCATTTTGTGAAAATCCACCAAGCTGTACTTATAAACTATGCACGTTTCATCTGTAGGTTATCCTTCAACACCAAGTGCAAAACAACACACCCACCTTACACACTGATTTTAATCTAAATCATAGTTTAACTATTTTCCCTCCTTTTTTTTCCCACCTTTTGATTATTGCTCTGTGTCAACTCTCTTAAAATTTATTAAGTGCATTAGTACAGACCAAATGCTCACAGCTGTGTCTCACGTGTAGTAAGCGCTTGATAAACATTAGCACCATTACCTCTGTGCACACTCACGATGCCTCATTTACGATTTCCAGTCTCACCGTCTTTATAGTGGAGGAAGAACTTGGAGACACTTTCCTAGGCACAACCCTTCTAGAATTTTGTGATTTTCCCCAGCCTTTTACAGATAACTCACTCATACCTATGTTAATAGCAGTTCTAAAAGCAGCTTACCTATATGGGTCTTTGCAAAGCATTCACCTTAGTTCTCATAGAACTGACATTTCTTCATACTTCTACGTCATTAGTTGACATACGAGTTACTTAAAGTGCATAATTCAATAATGAGATCAACTGGCATAAAAAGATTTTGAGACAAACACAACTCTAAATGAGTATTCAACTCGATCGGAGGGGGAGAAAAAGGCAACGAGAAAACAGGCTCTGGGTATCCGGTGGCAAGTTCTCTAGAAGGAGTGCAGAGCTTGGGCCAATCTGGAAAGTTGGGTCAGTGGCAGTAGGTTCAGAGAGCTCATACTGTGCCCTTCTTAAGTGGTGGGGTCTACAAGACTGACTCTGATACAACTGTTAATGGGCTGGTCTGCCCATCAGGCATTGCTGGAAGTGCTTGGTAAGGCTGCCTTTGGGAACCTGGAATAATCATCAAAGCCATTTATTATGTAACTTCCATGTGCCAGGCCCTATGCTAGGTGCCTTACGAAAGTTAGCACTACCTAGCTTCACAGCAATCCTGTCAAGGACAGGATATCATCTCCCCATTTATATCAGCTCTTGATGTGTAACAAACCCTCTAAAACTGAGCAGCTTATAATTGTTAGGTCCGGAGCTGAAAGGGAGATACACAAAGCCCAAGGTGTAGCAAAATGCAGTTTACTTAAACATCTGGGTGCAGATGGGTGGAGGCCAAAAAGAGCGTCCACGTGAGGAAGGGGAGGGCCTTGGGTTTTACAGAGGGTTTTTCCTGGAGGAGTAGAGTAACTAAGCAGAGCAGCCGCTGTAATGAATTCTTATCAAACGCTAGTCCTGGGACCCCTGCGTTGGTCACATCCTGCAATTCCAGCATGGGTTACTTGTTTAGCAAGACAGCGTATTTTCTCAGTCCACTTCCTTATCAGGAGGGACCTTTGTTCCCCTCTTGCATTCCATTCCTTTATTTCCCTGGAAGTCTGGTGAAGGTTACGTGCCTAATAGTAGTGAGTCATAATTTTAATTTAGTGTATAATTCTGTGGGTTGGCACTTTGGCTGGGTTCAGTGGGGTGGTTCTTCTAGTTTCAGCTGGGCTCAGTCGTGTGATGAGCTGCCAGCCAGCTTCACAGTTCTGCTTCTAGGAACTGGCTTACTGTAGGTTGGGGTCATGGCAATAACTAGGTCACTTGATCTCTCATCCTCCCACAGGATATACTGGGCTTCTTCACATGGTGGCTGGGCAGGATTCAGTGATGGAGAGTGGGAACTTCCAGGGTCTCTTGAGGCTTAGGCTTAGAATTGGCAAAATGGCATTTCTGCCACAGTCGATTAGCCAGATCAAGTCACAAGGTCAGCCCAGATTAAGGGGTGGATCAATAGACTCCACCTCTTTGCAAAGTCACAATGCAAAGGGGTATGGACAAAGGAAAGGGAGTAACTACAGCCATCTCCCAAACTACTTATCACACCATTTTTACAAATGAAGAAACTGAAGTTCAAGCAGGTTAAGCTAACTTGTCCATGCACAGACTCCCAGCTAGTAAGCAACAGGGCTAGAATAACACATACCCAAGGGACTTTGACACCTACTCTTTTCACTAGGTTAAGCAGCTTTATTAAGAAATTAAAGGCTCAGGAGCAAATGGGATCCTTTTTATTTTAAAATTAACATTAGTTGAGAATCCGCTATCATTTACACAGCACCATGCATTAGGTCATCCTTACAATGTCCCTGTAAAATAGAGATGACTGTCCCCATTTTACAGATAAGGAAACTAAGGCTCCAAAATATTAAAGTTACTCACCAATGGATCACACAGCCTAGTGCATATAAAGACAAAGGATATGACCACATTTCTTCTGATTTCAAATTCACTATTCTGTCAGCCATGCTAGAGACTCCTAATCTTGGGCCCATGACTTCTAAAAGGCATCATATGACCCTTGAACAATTTAGAGTTACATACAAATTCTGATAACATATATTACATTCAAGCATTTTTTCTGAAAAAGGAAATAGCTTTTATTAGATTCTCAAAGGAGTCTATGACCCCCGCAAGGTTACATACCACATTTCTGAAAAAGTGCTGCCCTTCCTCCCAAATGGCAGGCAAAACCCTCCAGACAGTCATCTTTGTATATCCCAGAAAGCCAGAAAGAAATGAAACTGTTAGGTTAGCCAAAAAAAAAAAAAATGGGAAGGAATCAACGAGCTGTGCCTCTGAGCATCAGAATGTGCTGGTTCATCTTGTGCTGAGATGGAAGCAGGGTCTGCAAGCATCCTGCATTCTGGAAAAGGCCCTGCCAGGGCAGCTGACAACAGGTAGTGGTCAACAGAGTGATGCTATAATTTGCTCCAACTTCAGAATATTTTTCTACCAATTGCAGACTTGGATTTCTGGATCAGGGGCCCCCAGACCCAACCCCTTTCTCCTTTATGCCTCAGGATGTGACCCCAGAATTGCTCAGAGTCAGCGGCAGGAGTGCTGGGAGTGGGCCTCATGCCTGGGCTGCTGGTGCCCCAGCTCTCCCGGGCTCTGCAAGACCCTGCTGTGGGGCCCAGAACCTCCACCCTTTCTCCCAGGCAGCTTCCTCCTGCACGTCTCACTCTTGGTGAGGGACCTGGGCTTGAGAAACTTCCAGTTAGCGGTGGTCCAGCTTGCAGAACCACAAAGGCATCGAACAAGGGAAGTAATGACCCATAGCTGAAAGCTGGGGGCCAGAGAGGAAGCGTGACTTGCTCATACAGTACCTGTCCTCTCCTCGTGCCATCAACAATTTCAGCTAGCCCTCTGACTACCCACGTCTGGATGGAAGCTCGCACCCCTTCCCTGCATGCTTCCCGGGCCTTCTCTTTGGTTCACCAGCATCCACTTTGCCCCTCCCCAATCTGTTCTCAGCACTTCAGCCAGAGAGTTCTTTCCAAAACATGAATCTGATCCGATCATGTTCCCCTGCCTAAAATCACACAGTGGCTTTCCATTATGGCCTAGAAGCCCCATTGCCTGGCCCCTGCTTCTCCCTTCAGGCTCATTTCATACTGAGCTTCTCCAAGTTGTGTGCTGGAGCCAGCTCCTACCTGCTCACAACAGCCTGTGGTTAAATATTGAGGAATCTGTGGGTAGCTGGAAATCAACCATGCTGGGAATACTTTACACTAGAGAAATCAACAAATGTTAAAAAGCAGAATTTTTTTAATTCTGGAGAGTGGGTTGGCCAGTCCACTGTGCGTTCTGTCACAGGGCCTTTGCACATGCTATTGCTCTGCCTGGAACACTGTCTTCTTTCTTTGCTGAGCTAACTCTAACCCTACCTCAGCTCAACTGCTACTTCTGGGAAGCCTCCCTTGATGTCTTCGAATAAGTTAAATCCCTACCATAAACCTTTTCTTCTTAGCTTGTATCACATTTGTGGTTTTATAAGTGTGATGAATGGTCATTGTCTGTCCTTCCCATGGGAACATAAACTCTTATGGCGAGAGAGTCCAGGCCTGGTTTTGCTCACTATCTTTGCTCTATCACTTGGCACAGTGCCTGGTAGTAGAAACTCACATCTGCTGAATGAATGAATGAATTAGCAAAATATGCAGCAGACAGGCAGTGCCAGGCCTTGGCTGCAGTGGCAGAGATACTATTGCTCACCTGTCTCCACACCGTATGTTTCCCAGCCTCCCCGTTATTATGTTTGTCCTGTTACTAAATTTTGGCCAGTGGAACGGGGTACTCTGTACTCTGTTTCCAGCCACAGCCTCTAAAATGTTGCAAGTGGTCCTCAAGGCTCTCTCTCTTTTCCTCTGAGCGGCTGGAAATGAAGGAGTGGCCCAGATTCCTGAGTCACTGATCAGAGAAGAGCTGCCCAGATGAGTCACCTTGCTCTCCTTGAACTGAAAGAGGAGGGAGACATATTATAAGTGTATCGAATTAATCCCTGAGGTTTTGGGTTTGTTTGCTACAGAAGAACCTAACCTACCCTGACCTAAAACATCTTCCCAGCTTTCATGAACTCCTTCTACCCTTTGGCCAAACCACAATACCTCTGAGCCTCAGTTTCCTTACTGGTAAAAATAAAGGGATTCCACAAGGTGATCTCTGAAATCCTTCCAGTGTTAAAATTCTGTTGTTATGCTTATACGTTTTCCTTCCTCCTGTCTAGCCATCCTTTGCAGACATGATAGATGTTTGCTAAATAAGAGAAGCTTCTATATTTGAAATCCTTTCCCCCAGATAAAAGCATTTGAATAACTTAGAAGTTCAGAGTGATTACTCAGAATATTTAAACATCTAACGTGTACAATATTGATCAAAATAACAATGGTGACATTTCATCAAGGGGCTGGGGAACCTTCAGAGATCTATCCCTCAGCCTTGCAGATGCCAAGCACGTTGCTCTGTGTGCCCTCCGCAGCCTGGCAGCCCCGGCATTTCCAATTATTTGCAGATCTCATCCTCAGACTGTCTCTGCCGTTCCACTCAGCTGACTCTGTCAACTGCCTTTCTTAGGAGACAGAGTCTCATTTTTTAAAGGAACCCAATGATGCCTTTTCTTAGAGAGCTGTCATTAAAAGCCACTGCCCGAGTATCAGTAACCAAGAAGCAAACGTTGCATCTTTGATGAGAGGTATGAGGGTGACTCGTTGGGTAGCAATGGTAGCCCAGAGCCCTGATGACTCAACTGGGTTTCAAATCTCCTGGGGTCTATTCCTAGCTCTGCCATAGGTTTATTGTGTGTGAAATAGGAGGCAAAAGGCAGGCTCTTCTCCTTGGGCTGGGGTCCCTCTTCCTGTTACAAATAAAGGCCATCGCAGCTTCTGTCATCCCAGTAACCATAGTAACAATGGACCACATGACAGATGCTGATCCCCATCAGACATTTTCTGATATTAAGTGTTCTTCATCTTTCTTCCCCACCCCACCCCAGATCCTGGTAGGAGTAGTGGCATCAAGGATGTCCCAGGGGAGCAGCTCAGGCATGAGAGACTGGAGCTGACAGCGTTAATTAAAGCTCTTATTTCCCCAGAACATTTTGCATCGCCAGGCCCGGGAGCAAGAAAACCACCCAGGGAAGCTCTTATGCTAAGAGATTGCTAAGTCTAACACCAGGGGCTGAGCCTCTTCAGCTCCACAGCTGGCAGCAACTGGGGCTCAGTAGGAAAATGTGCCTGGCATACAGCAGGCACAAAATAAATACTTGCAGCAGAGCCAATTTCATAAAATGGAGCTCACATCACAAATGGGATTCCTTCTAAGCCACTGGAAATCCTGCATGAGATGATCATGTGCATCATCAACAGTTATTGAGTGCCTGCTGTATGCATCCATGGGTGATAGCATGGAGGCTCTAACAATGTTAACTGGCTGAAGGAATCCTAAGTCCCTGGGAGTGGCCGGAGTTTAAGGACATGATGGGAAGTGTGTAGAGCATAGTCTGGAGGGGTTAGCAGGAACCACATTCATGAAGGGTTTTGGATCTAAGTTGAGTCTCTTGGGTTCATCCCTGGAGAACCTTTGAAAATTG